>JAWNPY010000072.1:0-67268 GCA_035078625.1 Scaptodrosophila scaptomyzoidea
CTGTTGGTGTGTGTGTGTGTGTGATTTGTGCTCTCTTTTTTGTTGCATATACATATGCGATAACAATTGATAAGCAATTGATGGCAGCAGCAGCAGAAATTTTAGCCCATTTTAGCCTTAATCCACCCACCACTATGGCAAAATGTATTTTAAAAGGTTTTCCATGTATCACCGATAAAATGGCGCAAAATTGAATTACTACTATACACACACACACACACACACATGATCAGTGTTTTGCGGCAATCGATAGCTTCATTCCCATCCAATCTCAGCCCACTCCATCCTTGTTTTCCTTTGTAGAATATAACATTTTGCAATTGCTACGATATTTCCGCTACTGCATAAACATACAAACAGAACACAAATTTCTACAATGAGAATCAGTGGAGCTTAAAGCAGCTCAAGGCCCATGACCATCGCCATCAGTTTTGGCTTCTTGGCAGTTGGTTAATCCGCATTTTCGCGCGTTTCTTAGCGGCTTATCGGCCAAGAATAACCAAAGTAACCAAAACTGCCCAATTGACTGAGTAACCGACTAACTGACCGAATGTCCATTTAAGCTGCTTTAACCAAAAATTATGCAAACTATTCAATTGTTTTAAGCCAACTTGTGTTCTTTGCCACCTTCTTTTTTTTACTTTTTTACACTTTGCTATAAATTAAATGTCTGTCAGCCTAAAGCAAAATTCAGTTGGAATGGATTCTTTTGTTGGAAAAAGGTGAAATATGGAACAATGCTTCCTATATATTTCTCAAACAGGTACCGAAATAATTACGGTTTTTATTTATGTCAATAAAAAATTATAGTTGTTTAAATAAAAATCATAGGTATTTATATAAAAATTAAAATCAAATTGTATAAATTTAATTCATTTTTGTGTTCCCTGTTAATAATTAATGAGTTGAAAAATCGTTAAATTAAAAATACTTTCTTATTCTTATTCTAATGTGACAGAAACATGTCTATTTTTGGCTATGGTTTTTTTTTTTTTGACTGTGTCAGCAGCCGACAGTTGAGTGTAAATTGAAATGCCATTTTAAAGCCAATTTGTCAGTTAAAGTCTCTGGGACAATGGAGGCATGTCAATGACAGCAACAGCAATAAAACTCTTCTTCTTCTTCTTCACTTTCCCAGTTAGAATCCTGTATGCATATGCGTGGCATATGCTATGCTTGATTGAAGAATACAAAACACACACACAAAATTGAGGCATATATTTTTAAAGCGAATGTGTGGGTAGATGTGTGTGTGTGTGTGTGACGCAATTGCGCAAGAACAACAAAAGTTATGCCACAGTTCATGCATGAAACATGACGCTGATACTCTCAGCCGCCAAAACAGTTATTAACAGATGATGTGATGCTTTGGCCACAGTGGGCATTATAAAGACTTTTAGAGAATTATCATATAATGGCATTTCTTCATACCTTGAGGTTTAGGTACTCTTACCCTTCAATTTGACCGCGTTCAGCTGTGTAATCCAAGATTCTGCCAGGTAAAATGGTAAAAACCACTAGGAATAATTATTTAAAACATTTGAGAAGCTTTCGCAAGCGATTAACTACTATTAGGTCATTTGAAAAAAAAGGTTAAAATAATTTTGTATTTAATTGTTCTTAATTAATTATTATAATTATTATTTATTTTTTTTTTAATTGCGCCGAAGGCCCAGTGTGTTTTGTAATGTTTTAAAATTAATAATAAAAAAAAAAAAAAATTTATTTTAATATTAAATATTAACTGAAATCGAAAGAAATTCGCTAACGAAATTTCAAGGGAAATGTACCTATTAGAGAATTATCAAAATTATTTGTTTGTGATTTGATGGCTGTGTTTAAAATAAAATAATTAATTTACAAAAAAAATTACTCAAAAGTACTAGGCTCTAATTTAAATACTCGAATCTATTTAATCTTTCCTCAGTTTTTTTTATGTTGTTTTTGAATTATTGTATTTTTTTTTTAGGAATATTAATATAAATTTTTGCCATTGTGCATTTTATGGGCTGCTCTGTTTTGTTTAAAGTTTTGCTGTTTTGCCTCAAAATCAAGTGCCTTGCAGGCAGTTTGAGTGGCTGTCTGAATGTCTGATTGCTGCTGCTTTTGTTGCTGTTGTTGTTGTTGTTGTTATTATTATTGGTTTTGCCAGTCGAAAGCTTTTCTAATGAGCGCGTTTAGGCATTTTGTGTTAAGTGGTGCGACGAGTTTTGGTTTGGTTTGGTTCAGTTTGGTGACGCCGTCGGCGCAATTATTGCAACTTCAATAAATTTTCAACTTGATTACGCACATAGTGTAGATATATGTATGTATACTGAGAGCCAAGGCGAAATTAATCGAAGACATATGTCATACGCCATGTGTGCTCGCTCGATGCACTGGCAATTCCAATTAAGCAGCAGGAATCAGGCAGCCAGGCAGTCAAGGAGTCAGAGTCAAAAAACCCAGTCAACCAGCACAACACAAAAGGTGCATAGAGTAAATTCTAAGAAAATTATTCAAACTCATTAACATATTTACACCTAAAAAAAAAAAAAAAACGCAACGCCATCTGAGGCGAAGCGATGCTGAAAAATGACAATAGGGCGTAACCATAGCCCCAAGGAGTTGATCCCCCTGCCTGCCATTTTAGTGGTAGTGGTACCAGTTCCCAATTAGTTTAGTCTGACTCTGGCGCTTTGTCAACCGCAAAGCCTTTGGCCATTTTGTGCCGATTACGATTAATGATTAGGCACTTAAAACAAAAAATGCCCCGGCACGCGCTATTTTCGGGTTAATCTCTGAGGCAATATTTTTTATTAGTATTTCATTTTTATTATTAAGTTGTTACATTTTGTATAGATGGAAATGTGGTGGATCCAGTCCAACCAACCCAGTGGGCAAAAACACACGCAGCCTTGCTGATGCTGATTGGCAATTTGCGCCTGCGCTTAAACCGGAACATTTGCTTCCAGCATTTACTGCTTAAGTCGTTTATCTAAATCCTAAAAAAAACACATACTACATATCCAATTAAGTGTAGGCAAAAGAAGAAGTCACAGTAGCCGCTTTATTGTGACGTATTTTGCCATTGACAGCAACTTAATGGATTAACATTAGTCAGTGTCGAGTTAGCCACAACAAAAAACCACAAAGGATGAAGATGATGAAGTTGGATATCTCTCTCCCCATCTCTGTCTCTCTCTCTTTGTTTGTGGATCGATTGCTGTCTCAATTTCAGCAGGTGTAAGTAAGCTTCCAGTTTGGTTCAAGTGGTTCATCAATGACATACAAGTTGGCAGTTGGTAAATCTATAAAGAAATTTAAAAATCATCACTTGAAAATTAAACCAAACTTTGGTTGAATTACAAGTCCAGCTTTTCTGAGCATTATATAAATGTATAAAACAAAATTCATTCTTATTAAAAATTAAGCTTATTTTAGACATGAAAAATTGTATTTTTACTAATTTATTCTTAGTCATTCAATAATAAGAAAAATATTTAATTTATTTAAAAAAGAAAGCAAGAAAAACATAATAATTTTCATTTTTAAAACTAGTAAAAATTAATTTTTTAATAATGATTTCTAAACACTGTCTGCCAATAACTGATTAAAAATCTTTCAAAAATTATTTAAAATATACTCGAATAAATATAACTTAAAAAATTAGTCCAAAATTTAGCAAATTAAATTAATTTTACCAAATATAATCCATATTAATTTCTAGATTTTTCAGGGCTATTCTTTGTTTATTTGTATTAACTTTCTTTTTAGTACAAGTCTTGGTAGTAGTAATATGCCATAACCAAAATGTTTTACCCTCTTTTAACTGGCATAAATGATGAATTTATGGCTCTTTGTCTTGTTAAACAACAGCAGCAGCAAATTGTTGCCACGTTAATTGTAAAATATGTGCCCCAATCCAAACTAAGCCAACCAACTGGCTGATATTGTTGGCCTTCAGTTTTATACCAAGTCTTTCTCTCTCTTTCTGTCTTTCTGGTGGTAATGAGCAGTGCTAATTAATTTGTATAATGTGCTGTCGACGTTGCCGGTTACGACTTTGACTTCGACACAATTCAACTTGGTCTTAACTCAACTCGTCTCGTCTCTTCTCGTCTTGACTTGTCTGGAATTGTATGGGGATCCGATGGGATAGGACGGAACGGGATGGGATGGGATGGGGGATGTCGGTCCATTTGTCTGTCTGAGCGACAGGCATTAAGTAGATTTAAACATACAATGAGCTCGTAAATAATTGCAAACTTGAGCCTGAAGCTGACTGACTAACTGACTGGCTCGGCTTGGCTCGGCTCATTCTCTGTTACCTTTGCTATTACTGCCACCTAGCGGCCAATCAATTATACGCAGTGTGCTCAGCCTAAAGGCAGCTGCATCATCATCAGCGCCAATTCCTTGCCTTGCCTTGCCTTTCCTGCTTCCCTATTTGGTCGGGCGCGCGAAAAACGTTTATTGTGCGTGTAATCAGCTCTTAACTATAATTTATAAAACTGCCCTCGTCCGTCTGTGTGTGTTAGTTCGCAGTTTAGCGCTCTCTGAAGATGCAACGCATCGGCGGAAGCCATCAACTTCTGTATAATTAAATAAAATAAAATTAAAAATGTTAATGAGCTCAACCAAGCCAAGTTTGCGTTGAGTTGCTTAGTATTTAACTTTGTTTTTCTTTTTTTTTTAATAATATATCATAGCCAAGAAAATCTATACGCAGTTTTTTTTTTTTTTAAATACCCTAAACAAATCCATCAAAAGTCTCTTGGTTAAAATAGGCAAATTAAAACAGACCAAAAAAAATAATGTTTACAAAAAAAAAGAAAAAGAATATTTAAGCAAATAATGCAAAATTAAATAAATAAAAATTATTTCAAGTGTATAAAAAATTCGTTATCAATTTATTAATATTTTTAGTTATATTTTTATTATTGTTAGTGTTGCTGTAACATTTTACAGCTCAGCCTGTGGCTTGTAAACAATTTAGCGTGTCTTTTTAAATTATATCATTAAAATTAATACGAGTTTAGCGTGCCCAAAGTTATTGCACCAGCAAAGTGCGTCCGAAGCCACTGCAAGCCACCAGAAGTGGTTCTCGTATCATTGGCAATTTCCACCGCCTTAGACGTATATTTAAAATAAAAAAAATATGTGTGCGTGTCGCTTAACTAATGAGACAGACTGTAACCAACTGCTTACATACAATAACAAACATATATTCTATTCTATGGATATGATAACCATATATCAGTTAACTTGATTTTGCAACAAACTCCCCCAACTACAAACATGCTTACTGTCTTTGGTAATCTGGCAAGCAATTTGCCACTCGGCTTAATTGGCATTAAACTGATTTAGTAATTTGATCATCTTTCAAAAAAAAAATAATATATATCTGTAGAAATTTTCAAACCAATAAATTTCTATAATAGATTTAATAGATTTTCAGTCATTTTTAATATATTATACCTAGTTTAATTTATTGTAGATTAACATTTTTGTAGGTATTATAAAAATTGTAATTCCTAGTCTAAGCATTGTGATTTCAAACTAAAACTGTGCATACTTGAATAATCTGAAGCCTCTCAAAAAAAACAGAAAGAGTTCAAAAATATTTGGTTACCTAAAAGTATTTCAAATGGAACTGGCAAATTTCAATCGAAACTCTTTCAGGTTATTCATCAACAAGAAAATGTCTGAATTATTTAAATGGATATGTGAAACGTCAATGGTTAGAATTTTCCATTTCTCTGTCTCTCACTGTCTGTGTGTGAATGTGTGTGTGTGTTTATTATTTGATTTGTTTCACTACGAAATAGATACGGCTCTGTCCATGTTGAATTGATGAAGCGACCAGCAGACCGTCAAACCAACAAACCTTTTTAGACTCATCCACCTTCCCAGCTTCCCAGCTCCATGATTTTCTTGTTTCTGTCCAGAGCTCCTCAGTTCCATTTTCATTGTTGAATTGCTAGTCTGGACTGTTTTTTTTTTGTTTGTTTGTTTTATTTGCATGTGGATTTCTCAAATGTATGAAATGTTTGCTGGAATTTATGCCTGGATTGTTACTAACCAACTTAGTAAATGACCTGCCTAAGGCATTTAAATGGAATATATGTATTTGTGTAAGGACATCTCAATGTAGTTGGCAAAGCTTTTCTCAAACTGTCTGATAATATTTTAAATACCTTTAATTTATGGCACACTTTTTTTTAAGGTTGAAAATTTGGACTGAAAAATAAATAAAGTTTAAAATGAAATATTCAATTTGATGGTTAAAAAAAAATTGGACAATTCATTTGTTGTATAATTTTGTTATACAATTTTATCTTTTTTTTTTGAATTGACAATAGTTTTATTTATTTTTTATTAAATTCTAAATTCATTTAAGAAATAAAGTTAAATAGCAAATATTTAATTGAATGGTTATTAAATTTGACTATTTGCTTTTCGAATAATTTTTTTTATGTAATTCAAAACTGTTTTTAAATTTTTTAAATTGAAAAATTATTAAAATTGGACAGTTGTTTTTTGATTCAATTCTATATTCATTTTTGAGTTGAAAAATTATTGTGAAAAATAAATAAAATTAAATATCAATTATTTTGCTAAATTATTTTGCTCGTTTCAAAGTAACCAGCCAAAAAAAAAATTGGTTTTCGTTGAAAATTTAATGCCCTGGTCAAAGGTTGGCTGGGGCAGCAAGGGGTTAACCAGTATCATCACACAGTAGACAGGTGACTACCACACACTAATTTACTGTTATGACGTCAGACGATACATAGACAACAGCAGCAGGAACAAAAACAACAACAACAAACAAGGAAAAAGTAAAACTTGCAGAATCGTGTTGGTTTTCTTGTTTTTGTTTTTTTGTTGTTTCAGCCAAAAGGCCAAATGGTGTCAAGTCAGAGGCAACAGCAACTAACACACACACACACACACACACAGCATCAGCAATGAGGTCTTTTAATTTTCTTTTCTTTTTTTTTTTGTTCTGTTTTTATTCTTTTTTTGGTTAGATTTTGTTGCACGCTTGAATTGCTTGTAACTGTTGTCAAGCGCCTGCTTAAATGTTTGTCAAACCAAAAAGACGTGTCAGAGTCAAAGTCTGAGAGCTTCCTCATCCCCCAATTCCACCGAATCTCCCCCATCCACAACAAAAACAAAAAAAAAAGAAGACAAAGAAAAATGGTCCACGGCGTTTTGTGTACATGACTCTGGGTGTTTGTGTTTTGTGACTGCCACTGTGTAGTTTTTGTTGTTGTTGTTGCTGTTGTTGTTGTAAGCAACGAACAGGATAAAATGCGCTGTTTACATTCTCTAATTTCGCTTGTTCATTGTCCAGTGAAGCGTTCGCGTGCATCCTCCATCCTACACATGGACAGAAAGGATAGAAAGACAGACAGATGGACAGATGGACAGGGCAGGTCAACAGCAGCAGCACCTTCAAAAAATCCATACTTCCCCCGTCCCCGTCTAAACATCTAGGCAGTTTGGAAAATTAAGCCTGGACAAGAAAATTCTACAAACCATTTTACATTAGATATATACTCCTCCTTCTCCTCCTACTCCTCCCATCAAACGTTTGTTTTTCATTGGTTTTGTATCTGTTGTTGCTGCTGCTGTTGCTGCATGTGTAAGCCAAAAGAATTCAAAGTAATGTTACATCAAGTGGAAAACACTTGCCCACTTGCATACTTGCAGATACTGCAAATACAGATACAGATACTTTGATATGTCGTGCATAGATGCTATACAATATATTTTGAATTTTTGGTAGGGCTTCCAAACTGGTCACTTTACTTTGAAGCCTTTGACTTGGTCAGCACAAAAAGAAAACAGCGCAAAAAAAAAATGTATTATAGGTGCCGTCTATTAAATAACTGTCTATAGTATCTATTTAAAGGCTTTAAGGTACTAGTACCATGTGAATAACAGGGCATGCAGAAGTTTTTAAAAACAAATTTTAAAAATAGAAAATAAAATGCAATCATTTTGAATTTTTTATATGTTATTGCGAATATTTCAAACCTTACCTACAAAAAAATAACTGGAGTTTAATATAAGTCCCACACAATATTTTAAACACTTGCCGCTATCACCCGAACTAGGATCTTTTAAACATTTTAATAATTACTATTGTATTTTTTAAATTAACGACAAAAAGAAATTGCGAATTGCGAATTTTGAATATTTTTTTTTTGGAAATTCGCCATTTTTTTAATTTTGTAGTTACAAAAAATATCCTAGTTCGGGTAATAGCGGCAAGCTTTCTTAATAAAAACCAATTTGAATTTTTCAATTCGGATGACTACAGCAGCCTGTAGGCTTACCCCGCCACCCATGCCTTTTTTTTCCTTAGTTTCAATTTTAATTACATAAATCAAAGACTAACGGTACTCCAATTAAACCAAAGTTTTTTTTTTGTATAGTTTGAGATGTTAGCTATAACATATAAAAAATTCAAGACAATTGCATTTCATTCTCTATTTTTTAAATTTGTTTTAAAAAGCCCTATAGATGTCGGTTTTTACATGGTATGGATGAATGAATCATAGCATGACTTTTTGGGGAAATTTATTTCTTTTTTACATTTGTTATTTATATCTCCTCGGCTCTTTAAGATAAATTTAAAATATAATTTTTCTTTAATCTATATTCGATAACCTTTCAAATGATATGCAATATATGTAAAAAGGACGAACAGGATATCGCCTAGATATAAAGCAAAATTTGTATTTTTATTTCAGAATACTTAAATTTACACATTTAATTCGCAACTACAAATAATTGTAGAGACACTCAATAAAAGGCGAAAACACTTTATTAAATGTATATAAATTTGTTGTTCAAAATATATTATTATTATTTCTTTTTCTATTAAAAAATTAGCTACGATTTTAGTTTGTTTTTCTACGCCAATTCTTTACGAAACTAATTTTTTTTTTAGATTTTTTATGTCGATTTATGTGAAAATATCCATTTTTGCCAATTAAACTTACTTGAAACTTTCAAAAAAATTCAATATTGCTGGATTCTTATAAAGACCAAAGCAAAATTTGCTTAAATAATATGAAACATTTGGAATAAAATATTTGTTAATTATTGCCACTTCAGGGTTGCTCAGGGTTGGATCAAAAAAGTGTAATGAAGAGTTTTAAATTAGCTTAGCAGAAGATAATTTATATTATTGAAAAACCTTTAAGAAAATTACTTGACTAGTTTTTGTTTATCTTGTTAAAAGCCTCCTACTAATTTTCTTTACTTTGGCATTTTTTTTTTTTTGCTGTCGTTGCTGTTGAATTTGTATTTTTTTGTATGCATGTTGCATGCCATTGGTTGTTTGTTTTTTTTTTTTTTTTTTTAGTTGTTGTTGTTGCTTCTGGGCAAATCCCACTTAACAAAAAAGCTGCCAATTTATTATGATTTTTTTTAATATTTATTATTGTGACCAATGGCAAGTGAAAGAATTTAGAAAAGTTGATATTTTCTTGTATTGAAAACCTAATTGTTTTAATACAAAATTTAAAAATCTTTGTTACACTCTCAAGTGTAATAACCAATAAAAAACAAAAAAGAAACATTGATAAAAAAAAAAGAAATAGAAAAACGACCAACTGAGCTCACAGTTGGCCATCGCAGCTGCAGTTTAAGCGCTCTCTTCTCAATCTTGCAGCAGCAGCAGCAGCGGCGTCAACAGTTGCAGCAGCGAAGGCAACTTGGACTGTGGCAACTTTGGAGAGGCTTCAGCGGGTGCTGCTGCGATCATGCGCTCAACTCACGCAAAATAGTCGTGCACGATTTAGTTCGTGATTTTGTGTAACGAAGCCCCCGAAAAAATATCTAGTTGGGTTTATTTTGTTTTTTTTTTTTGTTTTTGTTTTGTTTTGGCCAAGGGAGAATACATAGATGTGTAAAGGCGGGTAAAGAATGAAGTACTCATGGCATGCCAAATGATGTTGCAGCAGAAACAGCAACAACAACAACAGAGAGACTTTTGGCGATCTCATGACCAAAATAACAACGCAGCAAATACGCTGGAAATTCATCTTAGGTTGCTCCAGACTCCCGGATCATTTTGCTGCTGTTGCCAAGTCTAAGAGTTTGGTTTCAGTTTGGTTTCAGTTCGGTTTGGTCATGGCGACACTTGTGCATCATTTTGTGACTGTCGCAAAGTTTTCAATCTGTTTTGTTTGTTGCTGTTGTTGTTATTGTCTTACCTTGAAAATCGCTAGTCTTGTTACTCAGACGACTCTCGGTGGTCGATGATGATGACCAAAAAAAAAAATGCCAGCCAGCCAGCCAATGCCTTCTAGTTATTTGCTCCCATTGTTCAACAACAATTCTGTTGCTGCTGCTGCAGCAATCGTGCTCAAATATTGCGTTCGACTCGACTTGGACTGACGCACGCCAAGAGCCATTTGTAGTTTGGATTTGGGTTTTAGTTTTTTGGTTTTAGTTTTGGTTTCGTGCCAATCCCTTCCTTCTTCCTGCCCATCCTGGTTTGCCTGCCTGCCTGCCTGCCTGGAGTCTTTTGTCTTATTTGATTTATGAGTTTTATTGTGGCATCTCTTGTCTCTCTTTCTCTTTCGCTCTCTGATTTTGATGATTCCTTCCTAACAAGTGAAATTATTCAAGATTATAATTAGAGAATTGAAATGCCAATGTTTGAATGCGTTAGGCTTTTTGGCCATAGATTAAAATCGGTAACAAACTCGCTGTTGCTGTTGTTGCTGTTGTTGTCGTCTCCATCTTCGTCCCGCGAATTAAGCTGTTGACACATAACATCATGTCGCACTTGTCTGCTGGCACAAATCTCGCCAGCTGAGTGAAACGAGCGCGCGCACACACAACATGACTCCAAGTCCAAGTGTCCAAGTCCAAGTCGAAGCCAAGCCAAGCCAAGCCGCAAGGCAACCAAACCAAAAGGCACCATGTTGAGAGGCAACAACAACAACAAGAACCACAGCAACAAGGAGAAGTGAGGCCAGCAGCGATGATGATGACGATGACGATGACGACAATGTCCCCGGCGACGACGACGACGACCACGATGGTCAAAAGCTTAACAAATCTTTGCGGCATGTTGTTGCTGCCATGACAACAACAACGACAACAGCAACAACAACAGACGTCTTCGTCTTGACTTGCAACGACGCAACGTTGGCAATTTGTGATTGGATTTCACAGCAGTTGAGAGATCCCGATCCCCAATCCTAAAAGCAACCAGAAATGAGTTTAAAAATTCACTGACCTAAGCCAATGTGAAAATTAAGTCCCACTATAAATAAAGATCCCTGCAAATATACAAAACATTCATTTTCATGGACAAAATTCAATTAAATTTATTCACATTTTAATATAAATAATATTTAAAACAAGTGGAAAAAAATGGTTTCATTAAAAATGACGAGCTAAAATTTTTTTGAATATTTTTCCTGTAATTAGAACTTTTAAATTTACCTGTAATAAATAACAAGAGGATTTTTGCCAATTAAAAAATATTGTTTTAGCTCAAAAGCTATAATAAAATGTACACACCGATCAAGTATGATGAGCCAGAATTTTTTTGAATATATTTCATGTAATTGAAATTTTTAAAAAAGAGTTACTTTTAATGGAGCTCGTAATCTAAAATAAAAAAAAACTTTTTAAATAAAAAAAAGGACTTTTCAATCTACATGAAGGATTTTTTTTAAAGTTTGTAATTTATTTGTGACAACTAGAAAATATTTTCTTGTTTCAAAAGCTACAATAAAATGTACCAATCAAATATAAGAAGCAAGAATTTTTTAAATATATTTCCCATGATTAGAACTTTTAAATCGAGACGAAATAAATAGCTAGAAAGTTTTTTTTAAAGTTCCCAAAATAATTTTTTTTTAAGCCATTTAAATTAAGCAGCTATTTTACTCACATAAAATTGTATTAAAATGTGCTGTAAAAATAACTTAAAATACATATCACTTTAATTTCTTTAGGTAATAATAATCAATTTGAATTTTTCAAATAGTAAAAGTTTTGTAATAAGAACCTTTAAATATACCTATATGTATATATACATGAAAAAAGGAGGAGGATTTTATTATTTTATATTCCTATATTAATTTTAGAATTTCTTTTGGCTAATTAAGTAATGTTAATAATGTCACTTTAATTTTGTTGGATAGATTCAAAGCTTTTCCTGAATCAACTCGCATTCATAATGTCAATTTAAAGATTCTTTTTACTATTTTTGTTTTTTTTTTGAGAATTTGAATGCGGAAAGGGTGAAAAATGTTGCACTAATGTCACTCATACGCCAAGTGGCCAGCGAATACGGTAAAAGAGTTGGTTTTTCGGATGGTAATGTAAGGGAATTTTGAGGGTTTTTTGTTGTTTTTTTTTGGAGGGCAGGCAACCATTTTGTAGTTGTCTTGGCAGCTCCTGGGTCATCAATTGCAACTGACATGCCATCCATCTTGAGGACGACGCACAGAGAGGCCTTTGGCCAATGGAATAACAAAAGAACTAAAAATAAATACAACAAAGGCAACAGTAGCAGCAGCAGCAGCAAGAAAACAGCAGCAAATTGAAGAAGCTAAAAGAGAGGAGAGTCGAATCCAGTCGAGTCGAGTCCTTTAAACGACCTCAGCACACGCTCCACCAAGTTGGGGGTGGGGGGCAGGTTGTGTCGTGTGTTGCTGCTGTTGTTGTTGTTGTTGTTCTGTGTGCAACTGGGGAGCCGTAGTCCGCACAAGATTAGAAAATTCGACGGCAAAATGAAAATGGTGGCTGGCAAACAGCAAACGGCCAAAACGGCAGGCGACGCATCACGAATGCATGTTGCACGGCCATGAGGCAGCCAGCTCCTCCTCCACTTCGTCCTCCTCTCTCTCCGGCTCTCTACTAGGGACTCGACGTGCTACATTGCAGCCATTAAAATCTACAGCAACACCAACAACAACAACAATGGCAACGACAATGACGATGACGACGAAGCTGAAACAGAGCAAGCAGCAAAAATTGGTAGGGAATTTGTGGGAGAGGAGAGAAAAGAGAGAAAGAGCCTGGCACGTAAAAATTGCAGGCAGTGCGGGCGGCAGTGTAACGCACGCAAGGACATTTGAAGGATAAAATCGCGTGAGACCAACAACAGCAACAAAAACCCATTTGGCTCAACTAAACAGAGTTGATCGATTTAGTTTCTGTTTTGGGAACCTCTTCAATTTTGGAATCAATTTTTAGAAAAAAAAAGAATTTTCCAGAAATAAATTAAAGTAGAAATAATCTGATATTGTATTTAATTGGAATTTAAATAAAAAAAAAATATCTCACAATCAGTTCAGGTTAAATCAAAATAAAGAATTAAAAAATTATGCCAAAAAAAGAAAAATGATCCATTCAGAAGCGCAAAGAAATTATATTTAATGAGAATTTATACTTAAAAAAAAATATCCCAATTCAGCATGAATCAAAGTAAAGAATTTGAAAATTGTTAGCTACCTTCAAATTTTTATTTCAAACTTTGACATTAATTTTTTTTATTATGTACTTTTACTAACCGTTTAAGACAAAAATTGGAGTATATAGAAATTACATATATTTAATTATTGTAGGTATTATTCTATAATATTTTTGACACCTTAAATTCGTCATCATTTGTAGTTCATTGGATTCACTGGTTCCTAGTTCCATTTTATTATTATTATTATTTTTTTTTTTGGGAAAATGTTTCACCAACAGACCATAAACCAAACAACAACAACAACAACAACAAGAGGAACAAAAGAAAGAAAAAGTCGTCAATGTTCTTCTAGTGGGTTTGATGCCCCGGCACTGGGGCCGTTACTCGGCATACGAAATCAACTGGCCCAACAAGGGAATGGCAACTGCAACTGCAACGTTGCCTCTTTCAATGTCCTCCATAAGCTCCTTTTTATCGTACTCTGTTGGTTCGTTGCTTGGTTGGCTGGTTGGTTGGTTGGTATGTAGCGCGACTAAAGAAGTAGAAAAATTGAGTAGTAAATAAATGATAAACGAAAATAAAATGCAAGGACTCTCCTACGCGCGCGCTTACGCTCTCTCTCTCTCTCCCTCGCTCTCTTAGTCTGACAGGATTACAAGAAAGCTCCAAGGACCAACAATGCCAAACTGGCTCTTATTCTTTTTCTGTTTTGTTTTGTTTTTTTGGGGCAACTAAATTCACATTTGTTGTGTGAAACCTGGCCAGGCCACTTCCGAGTTCTGATCCGATCCCCCCCCAGAACTAGTTGGTTCTTTTACTTGGCTTAATCGGCTCACTCAGGAGAGTATATTATATAAATAGTCCTCGAACTAAAGGAAGCTTAAATTCATTAAATTTTCTTTAGCTTTGATCTGTGCATAATGAAAAAGTCAGGTGAAATTTTCAACTGCCTTCAAATGCAAAAGAAATTGATGATGATGATGATGATGATGAGGATGTCTTTTATAGTTTACTTTGGTTTTTCCAAGCACGTTGGCATCGTTTGGCGTTGACATAAAAGTTTTTTAATGCCCCAAAACGTGGAGGCTTCAACCGTTTACGTTTACTGGCCGTGGCAACTCAAAATACACCAAATTGAATTTCACATAAATGGCAGATAGACCAGAACAGAACAGACTCAAACTCAAATTCAAACTCAGACTAGATCTGACCAGACCGGCCCGCCCGCCGGTCAACTTGAGCCGCTGGGCGCCTAGCAAATTTCATAGCCATTCAATTGCGTTGACCTCTGCGGGGCCAGCAACAACAACAACAACAGGAACGGTAATCAGTGCCACATAACGCACAACAACGCAAAAATCGTGCGTGCCCTTAAGACGGTCATAAAAAAAAAAGACGGCAGCCGCAAAATAACAAAACATTCAGGCTCCAAAACAGTGGGACAAATTTGAATTTTACCAAAAAAAAAAAAAAAATAATACTAATTTTTAATCAACAATAAATACATCAACGATTTATATTTTATTTTATGGTATAAACTATCATCCAAAAAATATTGCCATAAATAAATTTACACTTTTATGGGAAGCTCATTGATGTATTTACGACTTTATTACTTTTAGGTTAGGATATCTCAAGAACCTAGAAAGATGGGTTAATTTGAACTGTAGAAACATTTGATTATATGCGTAGTAATATTGATCATGTTGTTTTTACACTTTTAGTTTTGGATTCCTCAAAAATTAAAGGTAATGTAAATCCTTAAAAAAAAGTACTGCTTAGTTTCTGGTTCATGTTTTGGCCAGGCTAAACGAAATTTGTGCCATTGTCCACTCTATATCAGAGGAGAAGAGCCACAGAGTTAAACTCATACCGATACCAATATATTCTCCTTACTCTAGCCCAATCACAGTCTTGGTTTTAGTCTCTCAATCTTCCTCTCAGTCACAGGCGCACCAGGCAAAATGTTGGCTAGGCCCAAAAAAATACTAAAAAGAAAAAAAAATAATGCGACTTTGGTTTCCCATTCCCAATTCCCATTCCCGACTGACTGCACGTAAGGCACGACTTTTTATTATGCTTTACGCTGGGCTTGGGTTTGGCCCACCCGCCGGCCCACCCGCCAAAAAAGTTTGGCTCTAAGAATCTTTGGTTAGTTTTTGTTGTGGTTGTTGTTGTGTTGCAGTCTTGGTTGCATTGGAATGCATAACAGCAACAACACAAATGCCGGGAATCATCAAGTTGAGGCCGCTGTTTCTTTTTTTTTTTTGTAAACTAATAAATAGTGCAACGAATTGTCATTCGCATTGGTCGATTTTGATCAATTTTATGTGGCGCCTGCAAAGAGCTAGAAAATATGGAAATTTAAAAGGAAATTTTATGCATTCATTGAATTTTCTTTAATCAAATTAACTGAAATGGAAATGCTTTCAAAGCGAGATTACCAAACTAATCCAAGTGCAATTAATTAACCAAAAGTAACAGTAAATATTAGCTAAAGGCTTTCTTTTCTTTTTAGCTTAACCTAACTTCTCTTTAATAAAATTATTAAAAAAAATCCGTAAACTACAATTTAATGAAAATATACACAAAACATTCAGGGAAAATATTGAACCCTCAATCTGTTTTTTTTTTGTAATTTTTAATCTAATCCAAAACTTTTTGCCCAATGTTTTTTTGAAGCTGAAATTTCAAATTTCTAAAATTTAATAAATGTATAACTTTTTGATAAGAATTTTCTTGGAATTAAATAAATAAATAGAAAAAAGGTAAGATGCTGAAATATTTCTTTTCCTATAACTTTTTGATAGGAATTTTTGAAAAGTTGAAATCATAAAACATTTATAATTAAGTAGAAAAAAATACTGAAGTCTGAAAAGAGTTTCAATTAAAGGGTTTTAATTAAGCAACCTATAACTTTTTGATTCGAATTTTTTTAGATAGAAATATTAGAGTTTTTTCTTCAATTAATTACAAGGTTGATCGAATGTGAACGCATTGAGTTTTTTTTACCTTGTTCAAATTCCTCTGTTAGCTTATGTTAGTTTTATGTTAGTTATAGAAGTGCCACGCCCATTTATCGAATTGGCTATGCAGTTTGATTGGCTGGATGAAAAACAGAGAGGAGCAAAAAATAAAAATTCATATTTTCTAGTTGCTTGCAATTTGTGTTGTTTAATTTGAATTTTTTTTTTTTTTTTTTGTGTGTCTGCGGAATATTTGGAATATGACAAATTGTAAGGAGTGAAAAAAAAAATGAATTGAGAACTGGTTCATCTGATGTCGTTGGTTATATTTCGTCTCCTTTCCTTCTCTTCCCTTCCCTTCCCATCACTTTGCTTTTCTGGTTATATTTGCAGTCGAATAAACACCATCAATTCATCAAAAAGAAAAAGAAGAAGAAACACAACAGCAACAAAATAGAAAAGAAAACATTAACAAGAAAAAATGGCGCCAGTGTCCGGCCCATTGATGGACATGGAAGAGTATTTTTCCTGGGCATTGCATAAAAACGGGCGGCGGGCAACAAGGGTTAAAATGGAGAGATGGTGAGATATGGCACCACAGAGCACTAAATCAACATTTCACTTTGATGAATGATGACCAATGTCCAGGGTGGCTGAGCTGAGTTGGGCAGCAGCGCAGCATGCAACAAACAAACAAACAAACAAACTGACAAACAGAAAAAAAAGAAGAGAGAGGCGTAGAAAAAGGCAACAGAGCAGCTAACGAAATGATTTGCAAAACAAGCAGAAAACTGCAAAACAAAAGCAAACAAACAAACAAACAAACAACAACAAAAAAACGGGGCTCAGTTGGTTGGCTGGTTGACTGGCTGACTGGTCAAAGTGCAAGGCAAGAGCCCATCACACACACACACACACATGCAAAAAGAGAGTGACATAAACGCCTAGATGTATGCAACGAAAAGTAAAAGGCAAAGGGCGACAGAAAAAAAAAATAAGTGTGTGTGTGTGTGAGGCCCGGCTGAAAATAGTCCGAGCAGCGCACTAATCGAATTATTGCCACTGCAGAGGAGCAGCAGCAACAGAGATGGCAATATGCAAAGCAAGTCAACAACAAGCAAAAGCCGCCCACTCTTTTTTTGTCTGCTTCCTTTCTCTCTTCCACTTCATATGTGGCAATTTCTCTTTCACACTTTTGGTCACTTTGGCTTTGGCTGGTGCAAAAGAAAAAAAAATAAAAAAGTGTAATTAAAAAGAAACGAATAAAAAAATTGCTTGCAATATTCTAGTACATAGAACGGCGGCAGCAGCAGCAGCAGCAGCAACAACAACAAACTAGAAAAGAAACCGGGCAAAATAGAAAACATAGCATACATTTTGGGGGCAGGAGGGGGGAGACAGGGGCAGTAGCAGCTCATATGCATGCGTGTATATTTTTTCCGTATCGCAGTGCGCATCGCAGCTCACCGCATCGATGGACAGCCAACCAAAATCGAACACACCCGTCGTCAGTCAGCCCTTTGTCCTTCCCTCCATGATATCCTCAATATTGCATCCATATCCCAGTCTATATCCAATGACATTTCCAAAAAAAAAAAAAGAAAATAAACGAATAAAACCGCTTTGAATTACTAATCAAAAAAAACATAACCAAAGAGAAAGAGGGAAAAGCCAGAAAATGGACAAGGAAATGGAAAAGAAGGAGAAAAACCCAGGAAATAGGCAAGAATATAAAAGGCAAGGAGAAAATTGTTAAAGAATTTAGGAAAAATCCACAAAAATATCCATTTATTTATTAAGATACTGAAAGATTTTTTCTCTCTTCCTCCCTTAAAAAATCATAAACATTTTTCTTGTTGTTGTTTCTTGTTGTTAACTCAATTCTCAATGAGAATGTGGCAAACAAAAATTGGTTAAAAATGCCTTGGGGCACATTTGCGCACATGTTGAGATTTTTGTTGTTGTTGCCAAATGTCAGCAGGCAAACGACAGTACCAGCAGCAGCAGCAGCAGGCAACAACAGCAACAACAACAACAACAACAAAACGTTGCGCACGCGCATTGGAAAAGTCAAAGCTCTTTTTGTTGTTGCTGTTGTTGTCGACGTTGTTGTCGCCGTTGCAGTCAATTGCATTGCAACATTTCATTTTCTGATATGAAAGATTTAAAGTTTGCAACATAAAAATGTCACGTTTTTCATGGTCGCCATGAGACAACGGCGACAACGACGACAGCAGCAGGCAGCAAGTACCAAGCAGCAGCAGCGGCAGCGACAGCGACGTTTGCTAAAATTTAAACTTTGTATGGAAAATACTCTTTTTTTTTTTAAATCAAATTTCCCATTTTTGATATTCTAGATATTTAAAAAAAAAACGTACAAAAAAACTTTAATATTTTATAAATCCCATATAAAAGTCTATTCCAATTGGTAAAAATAAATAATAGCCTGGCTTTTATGGGACATTTTTTTCTAGATCTAATAAAATACCAAAAAATAATTGGAACCAATTTTACAAATTTTAATGGTTTCAAATTAGTTTCAAAGTTCTTCGATTAATTCTGAAAAATTTGCCTAAACTGGCAATTAAATATTTTTTTAATAAATCATACTCAGATTGCTTGATGATTCAAAACAAATTGATTTAAGCTCATTATTTTTAGAAATTGTTGGTCAAACATTTAAAAATATTTTTGGCTATATTAAACATGGGAAATCCATGCTACAAATTTTGACAAGAGTATTCAATATTTGTCAAGGTTTTCTTTAAACATTTTTCTCACTTGTTGCAAGTTTTAGTTTAAGTTGTTGCTGTTGTTGTTGTTGTTGTTGTTATTGCTGCTGCGCATGTGCATGGCTTTGGCCTAACTAACTTGGCTAGTCAGTCTCAGTCTTCCTACTTCCCTACTACCAAACCAAAGCAAACCAAAGCAATCCGCCCTCTCCTGCCTCTCCTGGCTGTTGTTGTCTTCTATTTATGTTACAATTTGGAAAATCGTTGCTTGGCTTGGCTTGGCTTGGCTTGACTCTAACCCTGGTCTTGTTTGACAATGCCCGTCGTGACATTTTCTGTCGTCTTATTAATTTGCCAGTGCTTTGATTTTGGCATACGTATTTTTGGTATATATATACATACACATTTGCCATTGCTATGGCATTGGCATTGGCATTGAGACCACGCAACATACGCACATGTTGCTCCAATCTAAACAAGGTGATCATCATCTTGAAATTGCCATGGCCATGGCTATGGAACCACTCATAAATTGTCGTTTGTGTCGTAGCTGCTGCTGCTGCTGCTGCTCCTGTCCAGATGGTTTGAAATTGGCCAACTGATAAGCCAGGCACAAGTTGGACTGTCTCAGTTTCTAAATTAAACACGTTTTTTCCTTAGAACTAATGAATAACCAAAATGGCGTTTTCAATGTAAAGTTTCATACAATTAGCAAGTTGTAAATTTAAAATAACCATTGCGGTTAACATAAGTGTTAATTGAACATGTCCATTGGGGCAAGCAATACAAAAAAAATTGAGTCTGTTGGCATCTCTAATGCAATTTCAATAATTGGCATCAAATTTATGAAACTATTTGCCATGATCATCGCCAGTGTTGGTAAAAAAAAAATCAAAGATCACTGTGATTTTTTGAAAAAATATTAGAAATTCTTCTAGTTTCGTTTGAAATTCCTTTGGCTCATCACTAAAATTTTGTATATTATATATTATTTTATCAACACTTGGCCGGGCTGAGCTGAGCTGAGCATTGGCCATTTAACGCGTAGCTGGAGCATTTTGTGGCCATCACAAACTAAATTACGATGTGCGAACATATTTAGTTGAATGGGTCGGTCGGTTGGTCTAGGATGCCCCAGACACAGGGGAATTGGCAGTAGAATTGCTCTGGCAATTACCAAACGGGCATAAAAAATGTTGCAGGCAGGCAGGCAGGCAGGCTTGAATGCCTCAATGTTGCAAGTTGTGTGTAGGCTCTTCTGGTGGCAGGTTGCTCTTGCCTGCCTCGTTTGCCAGTTGTGTTTAATGCGTGTGATAATGAGCGTGTTGTGTGAGCACCCATATGACCAAAGTTGGTTTAGTTTATGGCAGGCCACAAATAAAAATAATTCACTTTAATAAATGCTAAAATCTTTATACTCTTTCAATTCTCAAAAGGAGTTTTTTACAGCTGAGAATTTAAATATGAAACAAATATTGTGAATAAATTCGTTTAAAAATTTATTAAATAGGAATTTTCAAAAGTTTTTGCAATTTCTAATTTATTTAATTATAATTAATTAAAAGGACTTTTCGCAAGTTTTGTGTAGCCTAGAAATAAAAATATTTGTAAGCTGTTAAGGAAAGCTTTTCAATTTTTTTTTAACTCTTTTTCCTGTACTCTAAAAATCTAAGGAAAATCTTAAATAAGAAAATTAATTTTAATTTATTATTATTTTTGGTTTTTTTTTAATTTTGAGAATTTGCAGCTTTATTTGAATTATAACAGAATTTTAATAAATTAATTCGACTAGCTTAGGCACTTAATACATTTTTAAAAGTTTGAAAAATCATTTAAGTTTCTGTTTATTTATAGAAACTAATTAAAAATAAATACACTGAATATTTGTAATTATTTTTTGGAGGATAGAGCCATTTCAGCATTTTTTTTACTTGCTCAAGGGCCCAAGTTGTTTTTAATTTGGGTAATATTTTAGCTTCTAGAATTTGGCCAAAAAGAGTATTTGCCTTTCAGTTAATTAGAATTTTTTTATGGCCTTTTTTTTTTAAAGCGGTGGCGGCGGCGGCTGTGTGGCATCAACTGTAATTATTTCTATTAAAATGTGAACTGAACTGAGCCAGAGTCTCAGTCTGAGTCTAAGTCTGAGTCTGAGCCTCAGTTGAACTGAACTGAGCTGAACTGGTTGGTTGGTTGGTCGGTTGGTTTGTTGCACACCAAATATGAAATTATAATTGTTTGCGCAATTTTCAATTCAATTTGCATACGAAGCAGAAACAACAACTCAGATGAGCAAGAAGAATTTCTATTAGGAAAACATTTCGCAATTGCGTGCTGATTGCTAGTTGGGTGTTGCTTGGTCCTTCTTCTCTCTCTCAGACTGAGAATCAGACAGTGTCTGCTTTTGAGCTTGACCGATAGCCAAAGGGGAACGCTGATGGCTCCGTTTTTTTTTTTTTAGGGTCTATTCGCTTTGCATGTGCAGCATTATTAGTTACGGCCGCCTGAACGCATTTTTGCGCGTTTTTAAACACTGTTGCTTTGGCCTTAATCATTTTAATTGAGTTTGGAATTGAGTCTGCGCGTAATTGTATGCGAATTGCTATTTCTTAAGTCCAAAAAGCAACCGCTTCGCACGTTTGTATGCAAAGTGGCGTGTTAACTCAGACTCAGAGGGCAGTTTAAGCAATTACAATGTGCACTTGTATGCCTTAAAACGCCCACCGCCTACTTTCCTTTTCAAGGTGCCGCTGATAATGATGATAATAATGGTTTAAACTCTGTTTGGGCAAGCATAACTAATCTAATCAAAAAATATATTCCTTTGTTTATAAGAAATTCCCTCTACAAGGTTGACAATCGATGGGATATATTGAAGGCCTCTTGCAACGCCCACTTGCCGATGTTGCAAGTTGCAACTCAGGGAACCATTATGTTGTCCATTTGATTCCGCTCACGCTCCATTGAGTTAAACCTGAGAAAGGCAAACACAAATCTACGCACAATGTTTTTAGTTATTAAACAAGTGGTTAATCAAACCATTGGTGGTCCGCCAGGAGTGTGCGTTAATTGCGTAGGTGGCAGCAGCAACATGTTGCACAACATTTGTGAAAGAGAGAAAAACAACGATTAATTCCCATACTTCTGCATGCAATTAAAAAGCCAACAACTCCGCTCAACTCCCCCAATTGCATTTTCATGCACCGATTTGCAATGTAATTAAGTTGTCATTACTTTTGAGGCCTGCAAAAAAAAAAAAAAAAACAGAAACTTTAACTGCGTGCCATGCATATCATTTTGAATGCATTTGCCCGTTGGAAAACAGCAGGCAATCAGGTTGACTAGTGTGGGATTAGACCAGAGTTGTTGTTGTTGTTGTTGGGCATTCTAATTTCATCTCATCAAAATATAAAGTTGCCTGGCTTTTGTAGCAGCAATTGCTTGGCCAAAAGATTAAATGAATCAGTGAATATCACAAACATCGATTGGGAGGCATTTGAAAACGAATGGAATTAATTTGAATTGGCCTAGAATGGACAAGACGATGTTTGTGTTGGAACATTTGAAATAGAACGCTCAATGAAATTGAATTTAGAGAGATGAAAACAATCAAGTTTAATCCTGTTTATTCTAGAACATATGAAATAGAACGCTTAGTGGAATTGGAATTGGTTAAAAGAATATCAATTGAGGCCTTTGTAGAATGGAAAAGATAAACGAAGCAAGTAGAAAGAATGGGAAGCAACAACAACAATCAACAAGTTTCATCTTGCTTATTCTGGAACAATTGAAATTGAACGTTTAGTGAAAACAACAATCAACAAGTTTTATTTAATTTATTCTGTAACATTTGAAATAGAATGCTCAGAAAAAAACACAAGTTTCTTTCGGCCTAAATAGAAACGTTTGAAATAAAATTAAAATACTTAAATTGATCAGTCATTATAAATTAATTTCCAAGTCTGATTTACATTTTTTTGACCAATGAAGCAATTCATTTTAGTTGCTTTAATCATCTTAATCGTAAACAGTTTAACCTTACCTGGTTCTCTGTTTCCCCAGTCTTTTCTGGTCTGGTTTGTCCAAAACAAGAGAGAGAGAGAGAGGCATTGTCACCCTGAGGCGACAACTGAACGGGCTACTTCAGTGGCAGCTGCGTCTTCTCCGACTTGACCGTTCTGGACAGACAGACAGACGAGACAGACAGACATATATGTAAGTGTATCCATAACAATGTTCAATGTTTGCTTCGCACCTTCTTCTTAAAAGGGGGAAAAATATTCATTCATTCAGGAAACATTAAGGAAACCAAGGAGTTCTCGTTCTCTCTTGGTTTGCTGCTTGATTGTTGCTGGCCCTCTGGGTCCATGTCAGCTGCTTATCATTGGCACGCGCAGCAATTAATTTTCAGCGATTTACTTAACTGTAAAAAAAAATATATTTATAGCAGACGTCTTTCCGTCTGTGACTCTGTCTGTGTCAAGAAATTTCCTTGAGTAACCCACGCGTGTGGAACCAAACAGGTGGCGCACTCTGCGTGTGTCTTTTTTGCATATTAAAAACGCTGCGTGCGATGTGACCAACAAACACAAAATCCAACAAGCATCGGACGGAACAGGACAGGCCAGGACAGGACAGAGCATGGCAAATCCAAGCCAGCTGAGAGCTCTCCAAGCTCTCACAGCTTTCAGCTCTCGGCGCGTGCGCCTTTGGTTTTATTTTTTTTATTTTATTTTGGACATAAAGCACAATGGGTGGTAAATTGAAGCTTTCAACTCGACGCTGATCTGTTGTAGTTTTAGCTATTTTCTATTTCTGGCCAAACGACGCCTGTTTTGACAATGTGCGCCGCTTTAATTGGAGCGCTGTCATTAAACGCACGCAATCCACAATCCACAAGCAGCAGCAGCAGCTGCTGGTCCACTCAGTCAGTCAGTCAGTCAGTCAGTCATGGTTGGAATGAAAATAAATCTAGCAATTTTAGATTATAATCATTCCATGTGGATTTAAAGAAACTGGTTCAATGCAAATTATATTTGTCTTGTTTTTCTGGTATTTCCTTTATCCTTTGCATTGAAATTGAAGCGAGTGCCATTTAAATGAATCAAGTCTCTCTGCCCATCTTCGGGTCAGGTGTAAAATGCCAGACAGTTTATTTCATATCTCAGCGAATATATTTCTCGTCTCGGCAAACGGCAAACGGCAAATGGTAAATGGTAAAGAATTTTTGTGCCCCTAAACGAAAACTTGAAAATACCTAAATAATTAATTTTGCCAACTTTTGGAACGTTCCGCCCGCCCGCGACAATTGTAAACACGACCAGCGACATCCGTTTTAGATTTGTATCTTTTTTTATTTGGAGTGTGGAATGGCGTGGAGCAGAGAGTTGGCTAAATGGATCTGAAGACAGATAAAGACAGAGAGAGAGAGAGAGAGAGCGAGAGAGGAAGAGTGAAACGAATCACTCGTTTTGCGGTAGCTGATTAGACCCACTTAGTGGGAACACCGGCATTAGGCCACTTGACGAAATTAAAAGGATTAAGGCTGAGGCGAATTTAACCCATTGAGGTTTTAGGAATTAAAAAAAAAGTCATTTTTATCAGACTAAATAAACAACAGAATTTATTTTTGATTATTTCTTAAGAAAATGTAAAAAAGAATCAGAATTAAATAACTTTAATCATTTCTTAAAATAGTTTAAAATAAAATACCTTTTTTTTTGACAATTTTTCAAATATTTTTTAAGTAAATAATTTTAATTTTTTCTCAATTTTTTTACATATTTTTACCTAAATAAATTTTTTTTTTTTTTTAAGACAGCTTAAGAATAATGAAATTTTTTGTCAAATTTTTACCTATGTAAATTAAAATTCATTATTTCTTAAGAAAGTTTAAAAATAAAAACAATTTTTTGCCATTTTTTTAACTTAAATAATTTAAGTTTTTTCCAATTTTTTTTACTAAATTTTTTACCTAAATTAATTTTAATCATTTCATAAGAAATTTTAAAAATAAAGAAATTCTGGGCCAATTATTTCAAAGATTTTTACCAAACATTATTATAAATCTTTCTAGCTGACAAGAAAAAAAGAAACCCTTTTTGCCTTAAGTAGGTTAAGAGTGTGTGAGTGTGTGTGTGTGTGTTAAACGGCGACAGCTACTGAGACGTGCAAATAAACAAAATTTCAGCCCAAAAATATAATCCGGAAGCCGAAACATAATGACAAACAGACAGTCTACAAAACGCCAGCCAAGTGCACCTTTCTTTATTTTGTATTTTGTATTTTGTGCTTTCGGTTTGAGCCCAAAAGGAGCGCGGGATTATAAAATACGACAAAAAAAAAAAACAGCAACCAAAAAGAAAAGGAAACAAAAACGAAAAACTGTGAACTGTGTGCACCTCAAGGCAATGGCAATGTCGGAGGCAGCGGAGCGTCATTTGGCGTGCATAGAAACCGTTAGTCCGGATCAAGAAGAGAGCCTGAAGGGGCATTGGACGGATGGACAATGACGACGACGACGACGACGACGACGACAACAACAAAAAGGAATATAGCAACAAAAACAAAAATAATAATATTGCCAAAAAATGTTTCGTACTTGAAATGACATTCCGCAGTAAATTTCACGTTTATAGCTGACACACAAGAATAAATATATCGCGTAATAAAAGCGTGTGCAGTCAGTTGGTGGAGAAGGGAGAATCCGTATCCGTAACAGGCCGCCAGGGCCACACACATACACACACACATAAATATATACAAATTCACCCACAACAACCGAAAGTGCAAATGTTTTTTTTTTTTTTTGTTAAGGCGGAATGAGAAATTGATCCTCTGTTTGGCACAAACGCCACTTGTGGGTTAAGCACATAACAAATTATTATTCTAAAATAAAAACAAGCTCAATAAGTTAAATAAAAAATGAAAATCAAATAAAATTAAAAGTGACTCAGAAAAGAATAAAAAAAAAAATAAAGCCAATAATAATAACTCTGATTTCCATTAATTACTTTCGACTAATTAGCAGTTTTCACAAAATATACAATATAAAATATATTGTTAAATGATTTTATGGACTTTTCTCCTTTAGTAGTAGATAAATTTTAAATTTAAAAATTTAGTTATTAAGTAAATTTTAATGAGTATTTTCAATTGATTTGTCGTAGTAGGTAAATTTTAATGAATATTTTCAATTGGCTTACTAGCAAAATGAATATTCGACAAATGCAGTGGTTCCTTAATTTATTATATTTTACACATATATATTTTTATACTTTTTTCAAAAAAAGTATATTCATTTTGTCACGAAGTTTGTAACACATAGAAGGAGACGTCGTAGACCCCCCAAAGTTACCTAAAACTTGGCCAGGGGGACTAGAGGAGTCGATCTAGCCATGTCCGTCTGTCTGTCCGTCTGTTTTAAAGCTATCTTGATGAAACTTAGTGACAAGGCTGAGACATTTGTCGGAACCAGCCGGATCGGACCACTATATCATATAGCTGCCTTACAAACGATCAGTAAAATCCCAATTGGAATTGGTATAAGTTAAATTACGTACAAATCCAATTGGACAAAACTCCAACTGCTTCCGAAATCTAATTGAAAAAAGTATGTAAACTTTGGCTCCCCGAAATTAACTTTTTCTATATTTTATGCTAAATTCAGGAAAAGTACTTGTAAAACTCTTAGACATCTTATTGAGACAATACAAATTATTGTAGAGCAGCTGTTTTATTTTTATTTTTATCCTTTACTCATAAAAATCTGTTTAGTTTCAAAACTGGTTTATAATTATTTGATGTCAATTAAATTCCTTTATCTTTGATGTCTTTGAATCAACTTGAATTAGTTGCTCAAAGTTTAGTAGTAGTTTAGAAAAAATTATGGTCTTGCCTATTTCAGGTCTTTGTTAAGTACTTTAATTAAGTAAATAAGAAAAAGGCGGCACAGTCTATTAAAACGGAGGCGGCTTTTGCCGGCGTGATAAGTGTACAACAAAAGCCAATGAAAATGAAGGCAACATCACCAACAGGAGGCCACAGGCCAGAATGAGAGACACACAGAGAGAGAGAGAGAAGGAGAAGCAATGAATCTCAGAATTGGGAGGCAGCAGGCCACATATCAGCGGCACTTCATCTTGATTGACATGCGCATTCAGAGCGTTGACATAATGATGGACAGACTGGGACTGGGACTGGTCAGGCAACGATGGATAAACAAGGAAAGGGTATATAAAAGTTCTTCTTTTTTTTGTTTTTTATACTTTTTTTTTTTTATTTAGCGCAGGCGCACAACAACAACAACAATAAATAGCGTCAATGCGTTGCTTCTGCTGAGGATGATGATGACGATGACGATGCGGCTCCTCTGCCTTGAAGTAGTTTAGCCTTCTGTTCTGTTCTGGTCCGGCGCTTGATCAACATGCAAATTCAGCTTCCTTCCACTTCCACTTCGATCATATGCGTAATGAGCTGTGTCAGTCGTCGTCGTCCTCGTCGTGCGCAAGATGCGGCCTTTAAGATTTCGCAATAAGAAATTTTTCAATATCAATTTTGCATTGTTCATTGGTTTCGTTTCGATTCGTTTCGTTTTCGATCGATCGATGGTTGTGTCACTCATGGCACGATCTTTGGTAGCTCCTCGATGTGCTATCTGACATAATAGACGCCAATTAAATCCTTGAAATGGGCCCCATCAACAAAAACAACAGCAGCAACATCAAAGCAGCAAAATATCCACTAAAGTTTAACCAAAATCCATTCAGAGAAAGAAAAAAAAAAAACCTTGCCACGGAAGTAATTTCATAATAAATTATAAGAAATATGACACAGAAAGTCAAGTTGCTAAACCAAACCAGTTGGTCTCTTCTTCTTCTGCTTCTACTTCTTCTGTGGCTGCCACGAGACATAACGGCGTCTGCCTTGATGTTGACTCGTCCGCTAGACGCCATGCCACCACCAAGAGGCAATGGCAACTTCAACCGCAACAATTCCTCTCATAACAATTCCCATTCCTCCTCTGTTTCTTCCTCTTCTTCTTCTTCATATGACGCGACAATTTTCTTGTTATTGTTCTTTTTTTTTTTTTTTTTTTGGTCTTTCCTAATGTGAAACCTGTCGAAACTTTTTCATCGAAACGAAGCGCCTACGCGTCACCAAAAAAAAATGCCATCGATTGAGTTGAGTTGAGTTGAGTGGGTTGATGGCTTAGTTGTTTGCTTCTTATCTGAGGCCAATGGCAAAGTTTATTTCCTTTTTTTTTAAAGCTCAAGAAACCTGTATAATAGTTAAATGAGGGAAAGGACAACAATGGGGAAATATAAATATTCAATTATATTTATACTTTAAAAGTTAAACCCAAAAAACAACAATGGGAAATACAATATAAATATTCAATTATATTTATATTTTAAAAGTTGAACCGAAAAAAACCCTTTGAATAGATCTGGACATACATATAATTAACCCTCAATATCTACTTTTATTTAGAGCCATGGAGAAATAATTTTAGAAACGGATTGATATGATTTTCTTTCATTTAATGCCAAGTATTAAGAAAGAATTAAGCCAAACTTTGTTTGTATTGATCACACATTTTTCTGAATACTTTTTAATTAGAGCCCTAAAGAGATATTTTCAGGACTAGAACTTTAAAGAGTTTTACTTCTTAAACTGAGAAAGAAAAAACCCGAACCGTTTCTAAATTCTTTCAGTTCTCTATAATTTTATACTTTTATTCGTACGAATTAAAAGTGTAAATTTTGTTTTCTGACAACGAAAGAGAATCTACTCGACGCCTTCTTTCGTTCGATATGCCATTTGTCAAAATTGGCACAGTTTTACAAAATTATCAAATTTTGCAGTCAGTTGTAAGGATTTTCATAATTTGAGAACCGCTTCAGATACTGGAATTTCGATTAAATATTCTGATTTGTCTGAACATATATTTTCATTTGATATGTCTTTATCCGACCATTTTTTCAAATGGAAAACAATGGAATACAAATTCAGGGAAAAACGAGGAAAATTAGCTATTTTCAGCTATAAAAAAAATCTACAAGGACAAACGGTTTATCAAACGAAAGGGAATTTTCAGGCAATTTAGGATATGTTATTTTAATTTCAGTAACTGAAGAGGTTCTTGAAAAATATCATATTTATCAACGATAGAGAAATATAAATAACATTTCTTGACTCTACTTGAAGTCCTCTTTAGTTTGATATGCCATTTGTCCAAATTGGTACAGTTTTACAAAATTATCAAATTTCGCAGTCAGTTGTAAGGATTTGTTTTCGGCACCACAGTTTTTCACATATATCTTGAGAGCCACTTGAGATACTGGAATAAATTTGACATCACCTGATTTGTCTGAACATATCCTTTCGTTTGATATCCCTTTTGTCCATATCCGACAATTTTTTCGTAGGAAAAACAATGAAAAACAAACTCAGGGAAAATAGCGAATAATTAGCTAATTTCAGCTAGAAAAAAAGGACCCACAAGGACAAACAGCATATCAAACGAAAGGGAATTTTCAGGCGATTCAGGATATGTTATGTTTATTTCAATATCTTAAGCGGTTCTGGAAATATATGCTAAAAACTGTGTTGTACCACAAAAATAACTTTGAAAAATGATTGCAAATTTTATCATTTCAAAAAAATGCACCAATATGGACAAATGGCATATCAAACTAAAGGTGAAATTTAGACGAGTCAGAAAGTCTAGGCGTTATCCTGTTTGTCCTTTTTATATATATATTGCATTGAAAGGTAATTAAATGTTGATTACAGGAAAATTATATTTTAAATTTATTCTTAAAAAGCCAAGGAGATATAAAATAAAGTATGGCATCTCAAATTTAATTTTTTTTTCTCTCAAAAGTTTCTGGACCTGGAGAAATCCAAATTCATCTTTTGATTGTAACAAATGGAATTTCTTGTTTATGGCTTTTTTACCAATTACTTTGAAACCAAACACAAACTCACTCGCATCTCATATAGTACTGAATAAATATTGTGTATGGTTATTTGGTTATTTGGTTGTTGTTAATGGTTTGTGTGTGTAAAAGGCTCTCATTACCAATTAAATTGGTAAGGGGTAAAAGTCGGTGAAAAACTCAGCCAAAGGGAAAACCTTTGATGAACAAGCAGCAGCAGCAGCAGCAGAAGAAGAAGAAGAAGAAAAAGAAGATTGTCCATGAAGCCATTGCCATATCCTGTTTAATTACAATTTTCCTGTGGTCGCGTTGAGCTTAACCAACTACTGTGTATGTATTTCCACACACTTACACACATATTCATCTTTCCAATTTCTCTATTTTTTTTTTTTTTTATCTTACTCTTTGGGGGCTGCGCTTTTTCCAATTCAATTATTACGCTGGGACTGTGGGTATGAGTCCTTCGTTTGCATAACTTTGTTAAAAAAAAAAAGAGGAGAAAACGATTGGTCAGGAGAGGTAGAAAAAGGATGCTTTTAAAGCACTCGGCAGAGAAGAGAGGAGAAATTGGAGCTGATTGTGGGTAGGATGTAGTTAGTCCTTCTGCTGCTGCTGCTGCCGCTGATTGAGACTTTTACTTGGCAATCGATGGCAAATTGATGAACCACACACACACACACACACACAAGTTGTACACATGTGCTGCAGTAATTAACGTGCAGCACGCGGTCTCAGCATATAACCAATGAACCTTTCTCTTTCCAACACAAACACTTTGCTTCTATTCTATTCACTTTCTCACTCTTTTTAGCTGTTTTTTTGTATTTTTTTTTAGCTGAATATACACGGAAAATACATATGCAAAAATCGCACATGGGCGTCATCCTTGCACCAACGGTTCAGGTCCAGGTCCATTCAAATGTCCATGGCACCACGGATTCTCTTCTCGCTGCTCGTTTCTCGCTTGACAGTTTTTGTTTTGTGTTTTGTTTTATTTTTGTTTTAGGTTTTTGCTGCGTTTTTTAGCCAGTTGCATTCGCTTTGCGATTGGTTGGCGCTGCGGCTTTGGTCATCGATGAATCGCACATGCCATGGTCACCAAACCAATCCACCAATCCACCAACCAATTTGCCTAGATGATGGCTTCCCTGGCTTTTGTTCATTGGTGGACACAGAATATTTTTTGGTTCTGGCTTAATTTTCAGGCGGCGCATTGTTCATCATGCGTCAGTTTCATCATCATCATCAACAGGAAAAATATATTAAAAAAAAGGGGTGACTCTTAACTGCACTTTTGCCACCCCAAGGTGCATAAAACTGCACTGCGCTTTGATAGGCTCGGCCATGAAATTGCAACCCTTGAACGCATTCTTAACTCATCCAATGAATGCAATTTCTCCCAGAGTTGCCCTTAAAGTTGCCTTCAGAACAGCAAACATTTTTTTGCGTTTGGTTTATTGATATTCCAATGAGCAATATACAGTCCAGACATTTACAAAAAAAAAATATAAAAATAAAAACACAACCATCTATATTCCGTTTTTTTTTTTTCTTATTTCAAATTTGTTTTGTCAAGGAGTCTGGCAGTTTGCAAACCATCCAACCATCAGGCAGACCAGAAGAATTTAATTTTGATAAAGGTACAAAAATTCATTTTGGCGCAATGGCAAAAATATTGACGATACATCAGAGACCATCCAGGCACAAAAAAATCTACAGAATACTGAAAAATACTTACAGCAACAAAAAAATATAAAAAAAAAATCTAAAACAGTTTGAGTGATAAGGTAAGTGGGTCGGTCTTTGGTTCAGAAAAAAAAATCAGCATATATATATATATATTCTGCACAAGCAAATAGCATATATATTTTTATGGGCAAGAGGCGACATTGCGGTCCAGCTAAAAAAGACCAACCACAAACCAAAATAAAAAAATTTTTTGTTATATTTGGCACCACATAAATAAACACCATTAAATACTCTCTCTTCAGGCAAAAATATTTTTTCTAATTTATTTTGTATAAAGTATAAAATAAAATGAATGTTTTACTAATTCTTTTTTTAATTAATTTCTGGACTATTACGATGAAATGAATATTTTATCAGGAACCAATATTTTTCTTTCAAGTTTTTTTTCAATGAAAAAAATTAATAATATTAATATATTTTTATATTTTTTTTTTATTATTTATTAATTATTATATAATCCATAATTTCTGATTAATTAAAATATTTTATCAGGAACCAATGAACAAATAAAAAAAAAAAATAAATAAATTTTTATAATTATTTTTTTTTTATTTAAAATATATATTTTTTAATTTTAGAATTTTTTAAATTTATTTATTGTATTATTATAATGTATTATTTTATTGTTAGTCATGTCAACTAATGCTTCGAAAAACGAAAATAAAAAATCTGCTTAAAAAATATAGCAGCAGACGAAAAACTCTACTCCCTGGCAACTCTAACTTTTAACTCTAGCGAACAAAGAGACTTTTTTACGTTAACAAAATTTTTAAGTTTTGAATTTTTACACATGGAGTAGGAGTAGAATAAATAGAAAGCCATTGGATCAGCTTGGCCCGTTTCATTACCACCTCAAACTCCTGGCCGGACAACCGACGACTGAACGACCGTGTGTGTGTGTGTGTGTGTGTGTGTGTGTGTATATGGATGGATGTCAGACGACATTACGCTTCAGTGGACAAGAGTGAAGGACCCGCACCCATTTGCAGTTGGGCACAGCACAGCACAGCTCAGCTCAGCACACACACAAAAATATTGGCACAAACATTAACTTGTGCTATGGGCGGCTGGTGGTTATGTGTATGTGACCGGCCGGCCGGTTGTTGTTGCCTGTGGCCAGGACGTTGTCGAGTTTGAATTATTTGAAACAATATCCTTTAAAAAAATACGATACAATTTCAAGCAACCGAAGCGGATCGCTTGACAAAAAATCAGACCCAGACAGGTGTTTGTCAATTGCCTGGTTTGGGGCTGGGTGGACGGGACGGTGACTGTCTGCCTCCCTCCATTTGAGCGTCGCAAGCTTATCACCAAAATTGGCCTAGCCAAAACAGCCGGTGCGGAGACACAGACGATTTGAAAGGATGTAATAACAACAACAGCAACGGCAATAACAAAAGGCCAAGTCATTGACCGAAGCTTAAAGCGACTGGCAGGCGGAAGTTCTTTGACTTTAAACTAAACTCAAATATGTATGTAATTCAGATAATCTAAATCTTTGTTGACTCTACTCGCTTATGCCAATCAATTTAGAAGAAGCCGCAAAGTAAAAACGTCTTGACAACCCCCAAACAATTCTAATGGCAAATCATTTTTCTTAGGCGTCAGCTTGCAGGCGAACTTTGAACCTTAACTGGGCACAATAAATTGCAGTATGCAAACAGGACTGAACAGGATAGGAATAGGAAGACAAACTAGTGATGACGTTTTACAAATAATGTGAAAATATTGTTTGTTGCTGCTTCAAGTTTTTGTGGTTGAAAACTTCTGCTTCTTCTACTGCTTCTTCTTCTTTTTCATATATCTTATTTAATGAAATTTATGCTTAATTAAAAGCGACACAACAAACGCAGGACATGGAGACTCGCACAAGTTGTGGACGCAATTAATGCGATTTTAAAACGCACACATATCGCCCTGGAATTGGTTCCTCTCCCTCGGATCTCGGTTCTCGGTTCTTGGCTCTCTAATTCAATTAAAATTGTAACCAAACTCACACGCATTTGGGATTGGCTCTAGACAATCTGACTGACAGTCGTTCACCTGTCTGGAAAGCCAAAAAAAAAAAAGAAAAAGAAAAGAGAATGGCTTAGGCTTTAGCTCAGACTCTTGGGGGCTTTTGGCAAAAAACTTTTGCACTCATTAGTCTCCCACAACGTGAATTAAGATAATCTTCCAATGCGACGACGACGACGACGACGACAATGACGATCAGAGGAGCAGAGCAAGTCGAAGACGTATGGAGACCAACAAGCTTAACTAAACTGAGCCAAGCCAAGCCGAGCTGAGCTGAGCTTGTTGTGCAAATGAATTGTTGCTGATTTCGTTTGAACGATTAGCGCCGCAAGGCTATGGAAGAAAAGATGTCTGTCTGTCTGTCTGGCCTGGCCTGGCCTGGCATGGCATCTCTCTTTTTGCTTTGCTTAGCTTGGTTAGTTGGTTGGCTCATTGCTTCAAACGTGGGCCATGCAAATGGCCCCAGCATGCTCAACAATTAGACTAATTGCATGGCCAGGCGCACTACCAGAAGCAGAGGCATTCATCCCTACAAACTATCCAGAATAGAACAAACAAAAGGTGGCATTCTGTCTGTCTGTCTGGCATATGTGGGCTCATTGTAGGCGTTTTGTGGGTGTGGTTGCTGCTAAATGCCCCAAGCAATGCATGTTGATGTGGGCGCATATTGCGCATACGCACTGTATGCGCCTATTGCAAATCAAGAACAAGCAACTACGCAATGACCGACCACATCTGACCGACCGACCATCACTTGCCACTTGCCACTGACAAACTCTCATCTGATTTTTCTTCTTTTTTTTTTGTAAAAAAAATTATTGCAACGCCTACACAGAGAGACAAACTTGCACCCTTGCACTAACTGACTTTTTTACCCTACAAATAGAAATGGGAAATTTGAAAGGCTATGCATGAAAAGTGGCAAAGTCTAAGCAAGTCTAATAAGTCCCTGAAATTCATCAAACAGACTAAAGAAATATATCCATTCTGGGAATAAAAAAATTGATACTTAAATTATAAGACTTTTCCAAGGATCTTCCAGGTATATATCAATTTTAAATACCTATTAAAAAAACAAATTGGTAGCTGAAATTTATAGAATTATTTATTTTATTTATTTATTTGTTGACTAAAATATGATAACAAGTGCATATTTCATGTGTGTTTCAAAGATTGTCGACTTAATGATTTTCTTTTTATGTTTTTTGTAGGAATCACGCATCAAATTCCAACAGAATTCGGCCATCATACCGACAGTTTTTTTGCTTCGAGCTCATATTTATTCAATAGTATGCACTAAATGATAACTTTATACCTTTTGTCAAAATCTAGTTCTGTTTTTGTTATTTTCTCAATCACACAACAAGAAAATTAGGTTAACTTGTTCCTAAATTGTTCGAATTTTTTTATTTGACTTTAAGAGTCATTTTCATAAAGCATTTTAAAAGCCTTTTAATAATTGTATCCACTTTTTTGATATTGGATATTAAACAGTAATGTCTAAGCTTTTTTTTTAAACCTACGCGGACCATTTTATTTCATTGGATATTTTCAAGTGCAGATTCGGATTCTACGACGAAAATCCTATAAGAATCGGCCATCATATTTTAGTCAACATGAAGTTGTCCCAATTTGTCGGCCTGTGTTATTGATCTACTAAAATTAAAAACTGGAGGTCAGAAAAGATAAGAATATAAAGCAATATCAAAAATAAATATATAAATTTAGGTAAATATTTTCCAGTACTTCTAGGATTGTTTTTTTATTTTTCTGATATTAGGAATAAAAATATTTGAATGAAAATAAATTAAATTAATATTATACATTTTTATGTGAGGCATTTCTATTGAAAATTCTGAAAATTTTGATTGCTAATAATTCAAAATTGAATTTTTCTTATACAAAGTCAATGAATATCCATAATTTTGCTAAAAAATATGTCAACCTTTTATTTAAGTTAAGAAGAAATTGAAAGCAGAAATTTTCAAACCTGAAAATTATTTTATTTCCCCCCATTTAAGGGTATTCCAAAGTCAATTGTCCAATTGTGTGTGTGTTTCTATTTGCTTCATTTTTTCCTACTAGGTATTGTCCATTGTGTGTGTGTGTGTGGTCATCAAGGACCAGAGAAACTCACAACTGCATAGAATGCGTAAAAAAATAGAAAGAAAGAAATAAAGAAAGGACGAGTCTATCCCTGTTGATGAGCCCTTTTGCTGGCTGGAATGTCTGCTCTGCCCTCTTCTGCTTGATGATTAATCGAATTAGTTTTTTCTTTCTTTTTCATGCTTTTACTCTTTGCACTCTTTTCATTTAAATTTTCTTTTACAATTCACACACACACACACACACACATAGTAGTTTGTTGCATATTTCTACATACAACACACAACTGACCATTTCATAGGACAGACACATCATGGGCTATAGGACCTGGACATGGTAGCCAGGATTTTTGGCAAGGCGGCAGGACAAACGCGTCGTTAGCATGCAAGAGGCAAGGCAATAAAATAAAAAAAAAAAACGAGAAAAGAAAAAAATACAACACAAAACAAAATAAAAATGAAAGGAAGAACATTTCACAAAATTCTCTTGTTGAATGTGCAAAGTGTATGAGTTTTGTGAGGCAATTTGATTTTAAAAAAAATACCAGGAAAAATACAACTTTGATTTATGTAAGAAAAATAAAATAGTTTATTGAAAAAACATTCCCTCATTTTATAAACTATTATTTATTATTTATAAAAAGATAAAAAAAAACAGAGGACAAAATATATTTAATTACAAAAAAAATCACTCATATTTATTAAAGATTATTTATTTTTTTATTCATACTTATTAAAATGTATCTCTAAAATTGTTAGAATTTCTTTGAAAAAAAAATTATAAATCTTTGACCAAATAAAACATAAAAATAAAATAAAAAAAAAATACAACTCTGATTTAAGGAAAAAAAAACAAGTTTTTTTTTTAAAAATACCCCTTATTATTTACGGAAATTTTTATACTAATAAATATTATTTATTATGCATATTTTATCTCTTAAACTCATAGAGATTCTTAAATATTTTCGCTGAAAAAAAGAGTATAAACGTTTTATCTAATCAAAACTTCACTTTGAATTGTTTTATTTTTTTTATTATTTGAGTTTTTGTTGCATTCGTTTGACTGAATTGAGCAGCAAAATGGCATAGAGAGACCAAACCCCAAAACTGAAATGGGAAATGGATGCGGATGCCCCAAGGATGAGGATGAGTGCAATGGGGATGCTTTGGGTGCTCGTTTTTTGGACGCAATAACTGCAAATTGCATGGGCGGCTCTAAAGCAATTTTTTTTTTTTATATATTTTGGCAGTTGCTGTTGTCTATTTTCTTTTTTTTTTTTGAGATTGTGGCGTTTCATTTGATTTGCGTTTGGAGAGTGTTTCTGTCGATTGCTGTTGTTGTTGTTATTGTTATTTTCTTTTTGCTATGTGCTCTGTGTGAAAACGCAATAAGAGCATCAAAGTGCAACTCACACACACACACAAACACACAAAGAAACGCCCAGCAAGGCTTGCTTGCAGTTTTTCGAATTTTTTTGTTTTTATGGTCGCAATTTTTTGGGCCTTCCCTTTCGGTATTTTTGCTCAGCGAATGATTGTTGCATAAACGTCGCCTTTGTATTGTCATGCTGCAGTGTGTTTTTTGGGGTTGTCTTGCAGACTGAGGCATTTTGCCAATTTTCATTGGCCCTGGCAAGAGTCACGCAAAAAAAAAACCAAAATAACAAGTCAGTTAGAAAGTCTTCAATATTTTTTTTTTTTTTTTAAAAGTCAAATATTTAGGCCTGGATTTAAAATGTTTATTATTAAAAATGAACAATTTCTAAGTGCAGCCCTGAACGTATTTATAAATTTTTGTATATTTGTCTAGATTGATTTTAAATAATAATACTCTCAAAATTGTAGAAAAAAAGAAAAATTAAAATTAAAAAGAAAGGAAAATATTTTTTAGAATTTTTTTGATTTTAAAGTTATAAAAAAGAAGGATAAGTTTGTCAAATATTAATGAACATTTTGGATAAAGATTAATTTTTATTATTAATATTAATTAGCAAAATATTAAAAAAATTTTGGCTTATTTTCCTAGATTATTCAATGTGTAGCTGAAAAGCCTAATAAAATCTAATGTATAATATTCAACTATGCAGATTTTTGGCCATTGAACCCATCAAGGCTAACACACAAAAAAAAAAAATAGAAGAAAAAACGAAACGTGCTAAGCCCTTTTTATGCGGCCAAGTAAGGAAATTAATATGCGTCCTTGTGGCTGTGGCTGTGGCAGGCGGCAATGGCCAAAGTAGTCGACGTATTTTTTGCGTGTGGAAAACGCATTACAACACACACACACACACATACAGACACAGAGAAGAGGGAGGGATGGGGTAAGGGGAGTCACTTTGCGTGCTTGGCGGACAAAAGCAAATGAAACTGCAATGAAAATGAAAATCTAACAGCGTGGCTCAAAATTTTATGCTCTCTCGAAAAAAAGGAGGGGGGGTGAGAAGGCCAACAACAACAACAACAAATGAAGCGATATCCTTGAAACATGAAACGCACGAAGAGGCGCCAGCTGAACGGCGGCCACTCAAGAAGACTCTGGGAATGCAGGCAGGCAGTCAGGCCCCTAAACCCATTTTGAAGCAATTCACATCTTTACAGCTCCCCAAAGAAGAAGAAGAAGAAGGAAGGAAAATGCGAAGAAGAAGAAGAAGATTGCAACGTCGTCTTATAAACATCATTCATTTTGGCCCCTCGTGCATGGGGATTAAGGTTATTTCAAGGATGCTGCTGCTGCTGCTGCTGCTGCTAGCAACGACTAGAAAAAAAGGAAAATGCCAGCAAAAAAAAAAAAAGCAGACAAGAAAAAAAAGTGGAAGGAAAACTGCTGCTCCTTTTGCGCGTAAACATCATCAAAATTCATCAATCTCTGCCAAAAACTTGTGAAAAACTTGTGTTTTGGGAGCCAACACACAGAGTGAGAGCGAAAGAGAGAGAGAGAGAGAAAAATACTTTAGCTGAAGAAAAACACAAAGTGCCGAGACTGAGACGTGTGTTTGCAGGACGAACGAAAGGCAGGCAGGCAGGCAGGCAGGCAGGAAGGAAGGAAAATGCGCAACGGCAACGACATCATTTTCGGGGGCACAATTTGGCATTTAAGTTGTGGCAGCCGTCGTTGCAATGAGGGTGACACAGCAACAGCAACAGCAACAGCAACGTGTTAAAAAAGAGGTCCTTGGATGATGATGGTCCAACCAACCGACGAACCAACCAACTATTCGACTTGCTTATTATTTTGCCTGGTGGCTGCGGGCGAGCTGCCATCGTTGACGATAACCTCAATTTTTGGCACCAACCAACAAGAGAGCCGATTTTCTTAGCTTCCTTTTTCTGCCTGATAAAACTCCATGATGATGAAGAAAAACTGTCAGTTGCTTCAATATTGGAATGGAGCCTTCATTTTGGTTCTTTAAATGTTATGTTAGTTTCCTAATTTAACGTAAATATTCATTAAAACTATGGTTAAGAAATCGACCACTAAATTGGTATGCGAAAGCTTAGATTATTCGAATAAATTTGAAAAAGCAAAAAACAAAAAAAAACAAAAAATATGGTGAATCATCCGCTGCCTTGCAAAATAAAGCCAGATAAAAATAATAAACAAATAAATAACAATAAATATTGAATGACAAATCATCCGGTGCCGTGCAAAAAAAGCCTTGGCTAATATAATAAAATAAACACAGGCATTTCAAAATAGTTAATTAAAATAATAAAAATTAGGAAATTTAAAATTAAAATACATCCGAAGAAGTAGTGAACCCTTTGAGGTTCACAAAACAACTGCAATAAATTTGGTCACGATTTAACAAGTTGATTTTAGAGTGGCCTACTTTGATGACAAAATGAAGTTTAATTAATTAGGTACAACATTTTATAAATAACAAGTTTCTATCTATTTAAAATTAGACAATCAATTTTAATTTATTAAATTACTCTATTTTATTTAAATTGGCCGCTTAAGCACAGAGTTGTCGAGTAAACTTTTGATTTGGTTTGGTTAAATTAAATGAATGTTCTATGTGAATGTTTTGGCTTCTTGGCTATAATCTTTCGCACTTTGCACGCTTTTTTGCAGTTTCAATTTCACACAAATTCTGCCTAATCTATGTAAATGCGATTAAACGCTTTCTGCAAAAACCAAAAATGAAAAAAAAGGGTAATACAAGTAAAAGGAAAAACCAGTCAAGCCAAGAAAGACAAACGTGACCAGGCAGGCAGGCAGGCAGGCATTCGGGGAAACCAAAGACAACAACAGCAGCAGCAGGTTGGCCAGCCAAGTCAGCCAGTCAAGACATCATCAAGTTTAATGGGCAAGCGTTAATGAACACAACCGATGGCTGGCAAGCTCAGCTCAGCGCAGCTCAGCTCAGATCAGTTTGGCTCAAGTCAAGGTGGTCGGTGGTTAAGGACACTTTGGGGATTGCGTGGCGTCGCCGTTGCTGTTGCTGTTGTCGTTCGTCTTTGCGGTCATCATCATCATCATTGCCGTTGACATGGCCATGCGCATGCGCAACGCATGCGTCTTGTTTGATTTGGAGATTTCACGGGAATTGCTCGCATGTTGCTCTTAGCCAAGGTAGATGAACCAAAAAATAAATAAATAAATAGCATGTCCTTTCTGCCACCAATTTTGCATTCAATTTATGAACACTCACACACACTCACACACACACAAGAACACATACAACTTAATTACACATTCATCCAATTAAAGTGTGCAAAAAGCAATTCATCATCAGTCGGGCAAAATTTCCGTTATTTGCTGGCCAAGTTCTAACAGCAATTAAATTGCTGCCCGACAACGCAGGTGCAACATCGCCAACAGAGTCTTCTTTTTCTTCTTCCACATGCAACAAACGCGTTAAATGGGCATATATGTGTGTATATATTGAAATGCCATTTCGTATGATTTGACAGCGGTTATTAAAAATTGCACTTTCCCTCAACTCCAATGTACCGATATAATTTCAGTCTTAAAGATCTCGTTTCTTGGTCAGTTGGTCAATTTAATTCGGTTCAGTTCCCTTGTCCCAATCAATCCTATTTTCAGCTGCCATAAAAGGTGTGATCAAATTTAAAAAAAAAAAACAAAAAATACCCCAAGGTGTCTGGAACAATATATTGCTATCTTAACACTTTTATTTTCTTCCAGCTCAATGAGCACAAAAAGAGAGAGATAAACAATTAATGTTGATGTGCAATTATAAATGTCATAAGAATTAAAGAAGAAATATAAATACAATTTCATTGAAACTTTGGTGTCATTCTAAAAATAGATGCAGCTTAATTTTAAAATTATTTAAGAGATTAGTTTTATGGCATATAAGAAAGATTTTTGCTAGTCGTATTATTTACGAATTTATACGATTTTTTTTAAATTAATATTTAACCTATTAAGAAAAATTAAGAAATATTATTATATTTCATTGAAAATTTGATATGAATTAGAAAATATATGAAACTTAATTTTAAAATTATTTTCCAAACCAGTTTCATGGTAAATAAGAAAGATTTTGTTAATCGTCCCCCCCGCCACTTTCTTTAGCAGATTGTAACAATTAGCCAGCTCCATTTATTTCCAGCAGAATACCTTAAATAGCAACCATTTAAGAGTGTTAAATTCAAAGACAATTTTAAGTACAGATGTTTGTGTGTCTGTGTGTGTGTGTGTGTGTGTTTATCTGTTGGTTTGAAATGCAGAAACGCTGTCATTAAATGGCAAAAACCGCTTATGATTGAACAATCAAACACGCCCATTATCCAACGCCCACAGCATTCAAGAGACGCCTCCGTTAGACGCACTGTTGTGCTAATTACAGTTGCCCCTCCACCTGGTGCCTGGTTCTTGATTTCTCAAGTTCTGTGGCTTGTGTGTGGATAGGATTGGATTGGTTTCTTTAGTTTAGTTGCATGGAGCTGCGTTGTCTATTCATTAAATTAATCACAGGTTTCAGTGCGTCAAAGTCGCTGGCTTCCGCAAGTAATTTTGTTGTAGTCTTGGTATTTTTTTCTTTGCATTTGCAATGCAATCAAAGGCCATGCGCAACCAACTGATAAATGAAGAAACAGAGTTTGTTCTCCCTTTTTGAATGTTTTTGAATTACAAATTTTATTTTTCATTATCAAAAGCTGTGGGCAAAAGTGCAAACTACAATAAAACAAATAAAAGTATTAATAGAGCTTGGAGATAATGGCCCAAAACAGAAGAATCAAAAGAACTTAAAACAATACAACAGACAACTTTCCCTAAAGCCTAAGCCATTCGATTACGTTTATGGTTACACAAAACTAAGAAACAATTGGAGATTTATAATGTGATGAACTAAAAATATATAAAACAAATATTATTATGGTAAACGGAATGGAATATTCTGCTCTGAACTGCACTGAACTCAAAGCCAGAATGACTCGGAATTGACTAATAACTTTCATTTATAGGGATGACTTGTGTACCAATTCCTACCAAATTAAATAGTTGGTTACTTTACTTTCAAAAAGGCCCACTTCGATGCCAATTCTTTTTTAAGTGCGTGTTTTCAACAACAACTCCTCCAACTGTCTTGAAGAAAGTTTGAGGTTTGTGGTTTGAAGTTTGCCCATCCTACACAAAACGCCTACTTTACAACAGACGACTCAACATATTTTTTAAGTGAGAAAAATTGCAATTTAATTATGATGATGTGTTGTTCATTCTTGTTCATTGCATGCATCACTTCCAACCACAACAATAATAACAACAACAAGAGAAATAGATACAGAAAGTAGTCATTACACATCTTTCAGTTTGTTTGCTTTTGCCCGAGTCTATTCTTTTTGCCTTGTAATTAAACAGTCAACAAGTGTTTTTTTTTTTTTTTTGTTAACTACTAGAAAATTCAAAATAATACATATAAATAATGTATAACGAATTTTCAATTGCCTTGATAATTATAATAATTGCTAAAAATATCAAAAGTCAAACTGCACTTTTTTAAATATTTTTTAGTTCTTCTACCAAGATTTTAATATTTATATAAAAGCCAAATGCAATATTTTAAATAACAAAAGACGACAAAATTAAAAAAAAAAATCCCTAGACTTTTGGTTGGCTCAAGTTTTAATTCTAAAAGGCAAAATTAATACTTAATTTTCCAATCCTTACCAGAAACATTGTTTTTGGCTTGGCTTTTTTTTGAAAAAAAGTATAAAAAATTCTAGAGCTGTTTACTTGTTTTTTTCCATGTGATTTCAATGTAATAAGAAAACTTTAATTGTATAATTTGCAGTTGTTTTGGTCAGCTTAACGCATTTCATGGTCAATTTATGCGAACTCCTCTAATTTCTTTTATTTGTTTTTATTTTTTTGTCCTTAATCCTTACTAAAAATGCTCCACCAAGTTCAGCCAACATATATATACATAAACTTGTATAATTTTCAACATTACCGCATGTCTAATTTAACTTTTTCTATTAGATTGCACATTGGCTCCAGTGCATTTGTCACGCCACCAACCGAACCGAACGAAACTAAACTGAAGCGGAGCAACCCTGCAGCTCCTTCATATCCTTGAAGAAACAATGACACTTTACTTTTTTTTCTTCTATTTTTTTTTTTTTTTTGGTATTTCTTCGTCCGAGTTGGGGGAGAGAATTACGCGTTTGTGCGTTTTACTTTAGATGCCATTTTGGCTACACAAGGATGTATATGAAAGTGCAGACATTTGATGGGAAGGACATTTTACTTAACTTGAGAATTCTTTACCCTCCTTTAAGCCAAAGGCAACAACTTTTAACCCATTTAAGGAAAAATACAAACAAATGGTTGGACAAAGCATACATAAAACAGACAGTTGAAAATTAGGTCACTTTTCAGAGGAATCAGAGACCAAAAATGCATGATATTTTGGAAGGTTTATTTATTTGCCTAACCTGAACGACTGCAAAGGGCCCAAAAACAAGGAAGGCTTCAAGGAAAGACTATGATGCCAAAGACTGTTTATGTTTGGCAACTAAGATGCAGTTTAGTCAAGTCAGCCACCGCCACTGCCACCATCTTTCTGCCACAATCTGCGGTAAGCTCAAATTGCTAGCCAACGGCGGTAAAATCTGAAATGAAGTCACCAGACTCCTCCTCCTCCGCCTCCTCATCCTCTATCCTCTTTTGGTCATCAGCACAGTGGATTAGAGCTGATTTATTTCAAGTAATTTGTATAGAAATACACAGATTTCTGTATCGGAATCTAAAATCAGAATAATCTTAAAAAACATACTTATATTTTCTTTCTTCATAGAAAATATTTTTCCAGAATTTAATACATTAAAAATCTTGAAGAAACTATAGTTTCAAGATCAGTTAAAAACATTTGAAAAAACTCGATTTTTTCCCCACAAATATTTTTTTAATTTATTTTAAAATAAACTTGAGCCCAGTGTGGCATATTTCTTTGGCTGGTCAATTGGTTTCGGTTTGGCTCCTCATGTCATTTGCACACTGACAAGTTATTAATTAAAGTAAGTTCAACAAGAAGCAGAGTAACCGACCAAGAAAGAACTTTGCTCGGCTCAGGCTGCTGGAGGTGTTCCCATTTCTGTTGTTGTTGTTGTTGGCTGCTTTCTTCAATAAATTTTATCGGCAAAAATCAATCTATTTTAGTGTTGTGTAGTGTGTGCCCAACGGCAGATCAGACCAGGTTCAAGATACTGGGACATGCAAACGGAAGCTGATGGAATACCTAATACATATAACCCTGATGCCTTGGCGATCTAGAATTGCGGCCTTTTGCCTTTTGTTCAATCTCCTCTGTGGGAATTGCTAATGGTCATGTCAGGCCAATTGACAGAGAGCTGAGAGCAGAGAGGGAAATGGAGACGAAGCCATATATGCGTGACAGCAGTTTAAATGAGCCTAGGACAGACCAATGGTAATCTTTGTCCAAAAAAAATATATATGGTATATATATATACCCGCATGTCGCAATGGAGCAAAATTACAAGTAGCACCTGCAGAATCGAACCAAAGTTCAAATACAAACCGAGAACACACATATTGTATAAAACAAACGAAACTTAATTAACAAAAGGGATTGAGTTGAGTTTTGTTTTGTCCATTTGTCGTCTACATATTGGGTTTTTTGGGGGGGGAAAGGAGGAGGAACGGAGCTTTCAAATTTCTGTTCACTGCCATTCAATTTTCACCTTGTATTTGCTTTCTCATTCTGTCTGGCCGTTTTTATCCTCTTCACCATATACAAAAAATAAATGCGTATCTATTGGTTATAAAATGCTGCTGCCCATTTACCGTTATGTACTCAAACGCCAAACATATTGTATGAGTTGAAAAGTTGCTTATTGATTGCCTATTTTTTTTTTAAGTACAGTTGGTCATCTTTCATTAAGTTTTCGTTGTCGGTGCAGGTTTGAGCTTGCATTCAGGGTAAAGTACAGTTGTGTTCAAGCCTCATTTATAGCTCGAAGGAGACGGGCGAGCAGGCGCACTGACACTCACACACACAGTACAAAAAAATAATTGTAAGCCAGTCCGGTTTGAATGTCCACCTTGCGACATATCCCTCATCAATATCCTGGAACATAGACAGAGAGAGAGAGAGAGAGAAAGCGAGAGAGAGAGAGAGATCCACAAAACAAAAACATGCAGTTACAAGGAAGTTGAGTGGATGTGGGTGGCTGACTGAGCTGAGCTGAGCTGAGCCTAGCCAAGCGAACCCAGAAACTGCACTCAATGCTATCAATAATCCCCGAAAAAAAAGATGGAAAAAGAAAAAAAATTCTTTTAGTTTACAAAGGTCGCCAACGCCGGCGTCGTCGTCGTCGCTGTCGTTTGTTGGCGCCGCTCTGCCGTACGGCTTTTTACGCGTTGTGTCCGGTGGAACAGAGAAAAACTCAAACCCAAATTTAGTTTGTCCACTGGCGGCGCAACCAATCCTAAGGTGCGCCTCTTTGCGTGGGTGTCATACGTAGGCGTGGCCAGTTGCTGGTGCGTGTTTGCTGCGTCACATCGCCTAGAATCATCCAACTAACATGGCACCCACATGGCCAGAAAAGGCAGCAGGAGCAGGAGCGGGAGCAGAAGCAGGAGAGAGTTGGATGGGCGCCAAGGTTTTAAGGGTTGGGGGTTGATAATGCAGCGCTGCTGCTGCGTTGCTGCTGCGTTGCTGCTGCTGTTGCTGGTCAGCTAGCCAAAAGTTTCTCACTCACTTTACTTGAAACTCCTTGCCGAAAAAAGTGGCCAAGCGCACAAATACAAATGCAATTTTTAAACACTCCACTCAAATTGATTGCTCTCCCATCATCGACTTGCTCTCTCGCTCTCTGGCTCTCTCTCTCTCTCTGTCTCTCTGTTTGTCTATCTCTTTTGTGACTTTTGAGTGAAACTCAAAACAAAACTTCACTTGTTTTTTTTTATTACAATTGTGCCGGGCTCTGCCGGCTTAACGTTTTGTGGCGCTCTCTGCTCTACGCTCTCTCTTGTTACGTGACGTTGGCGCTGCAGCTGACGTTGCAGTTGGCGTCAGCGTTGCTCTCTTAAAAGCCGCTTTCAGTTGCAATTGCAGCTCTTTCACTCACTTGTGCGCTTGCTCTTAGCCTGCAACACAAACTCAACTGACAAAATGTTGCCAACTTTTGTTTGCTTCTTTGCATTTGTCTCTTTGGCCCAAAAGTGTGGGTGAGTTTATATATATATATGTATGTGTATATATATATATATACGATATGTACCTATATATATTTTTTGCATTTATTTTTCATGAACTTTTCTTTGGAGTGCAAGTGGAAAAGCTTTTTCTTGTTACTTAGCCGGCATTTTTTTTTATTTTATTTTTCCCTTTCTAGGTACTTTTTTACTAGAACGTTTACTTGCCTCGCACACGTGCAACATACACACACACACACACACACACACAGACACACACAAAGACTGTCTGAGGTAGTATGTGTGTTTTTTTGTCTGGATAGTTTTTTACCGACGGAAAACAAAAAAAAAAAAAAATTATTTTACTATGCAAAAGTTTTCCATTTCGAGTGCAAAGAACCTTGAAGAAAAAAAAAATAGTTAAAAAACAAATACGATTGTCCTATTAATGAAATAAGCTGATTAATGATTAGCACAAAAAAATATTACGGTTATATCAGATAAAATAAAATATTTAAAAAAATAGCAAACCAAAATCAAATTATAATAGAAAAAAACCTGTAAAAACCTTTAAAATATTTTTGGTACAATTTTATCTTATTTTTTAAAATTAAAATTAAATTAAAACCTTTCAGTTCTATCCTTAAAAAAGAATTGAAAAACTCAAGTTTAAACAAAAATCATTACTTAAAACTTATGTTCTGACTTGAACAAAATTTGACTAAAATTAAATCTCAATTATTTTTTTAATATAAAATTCAATTTAAATTTTGTTGTTGTTGTTGTGTAAAAATCTTTTATGCAAAATGTCTTATAAGTTACAGTTGCAGAACTGCAATTGACTGGATTTCCCTAGTGATTGATACTCATTACATAACCATACCAAATTCCTTATCCGTCCGTCTATCAATCAGTCCATCCGATGTCAAATTACGTGCACGTAAATTGTCTCGATTTGTTTTTTTTAGTAGTTGTTGTTGTTGCTGTTGTTGTTGGTGTTGGTGGATTTTTAATATACTTATGTGTGCTCATCGATAATGCAGAAACAATTTTATAACACGAACTCCCAAACTACCAGGGAATTGGCCAAAAATGGCAGACATAATAAATGAAAAACAAAATGGTAACAAATTGAGTGGCTCACCTGTAATTTATTTTTAATGCTATTGTATTTTTTTTTTTCTTTCTTTTATTGTTGGGTGTAAAATTGGTAAAATGGGTAACATATTACAAAATTATATTTACACTCAAGTGGTTTTTATTATTTGATTGACTGTTTAACCCCCCAAATCGACTCATCATCTCCATTCATTCAACTCAATCATTACAAAAAGGACACGCCCGACTCATTTCATTGACTCGGCAAGTTTTTTTTTTTTTGGCTTACCTGCCATGTTGACTGTCGAATTATTTTGATGGCTATGCCAGCACAACACAAATAAATAGACAATTAATTTGACTTAATAGTTACAATTGGGAAAAATCGAATCAAACAATGTTTTGACATATCTTCTCTACCCTCAAATTTCTATTTTTATTTGTCTGTAAAACACACTTACTCCATCAGGAGCAACTCCTCCTTTAGCTTGTTGTCTCGTGTCATGACCAAATATACAAAATACAAAAAAGTTACGAGAATAACATTGGTATGGTTGGGTAACCAAGCTGATTCTATAAAATAAAATAAAGCAGTAAAATATATATAAAATTATCTCTCAAGCTCTCAGATCGAAAGAAATACCTGTAATATAATTTTTAATAGAAATATTTACCTACTTATTTTTATTATATAAAGTAAAGGAAATTCTCTTATCTCTCAAGCATTGTTGAAAAACATCCATTGAAATGTCGCCAAAATGACGCCAGCGAAAAATTGTGCCACCATCTTTGAAGGGTTTCCATCGTCTCCTTCGTCTCGCAAAAGTTTTTTCAAAGGCATTTGAATGACAACTTTGAACCATTGAAGATGATTGCAGAGATGAGCGAGTAGTTATCTAAGGATAAACGGAAATTGTCAGTATTCTAGCTTGGTTGGCATTATTGCTCTTTGCTGGTTTGATAGTTTTTACCTTGATGGAATGCAACTCACATATAACTGACCTTTACAATGGCATTCAATCACAATCAGGTATAAAAGACAATAAACATTACAATTAATTAAATAATGTCATTAAGAATATATACAAGAAAAAAACAAAAACAAAAAACTGACACACCCGAGAGCTTCACTACTACATAATGCATTTTTCTTGTATCCACAAGTGTGAGTCTGACAAGGATTGTTGGTGTGTGTGTGTGTGTGTGTCCAGGACATGGAAATGGACATGCAAGCAAACAATAGCGCAACACTAAAAAGCACTTTTGTCTACCGACAACAACAACAACAACAACAAAAATCAGTATAACAAAGAGCCAAAGGATAAGTTCAACATAAAAAGAAATGAGAGAAAATGAAGCCGAGGAAATGAGAATGCAAGGCTATTTTGTAAAATTGACCTTGCCTTTACCTGATAAAAAATAATGCATTTATTTATGCACCGCCTTAAAATGAGATTCAAGGATTCCTAAAACTTTAAAAGCTTATTGATAACTAAAGAACTAGAATCAAAATTCTTATTCTATGTGCCACCAAATTTTCTTATTTTCAAGTACAGTTAGGATCGATATATTTTTGTAGATACATCAACATTTTACTCAGTTTCTGAGTCTGTTAAGTAAACAGAATTATTTAAACAGATTACAGTTTTTATCGATATATTTTCGATGCAGGCCTTGTAGATCGATACACAAAGAACTTAAATCAAATGATTACCGAATAAACTTTCTCAACTGATCGATATACAATATATTTTTAAACTTATCGATGCTTTAAGAACTATTGTACATAGAATCAAGGATTTCTCATCAATAATTTTCTTGTGGCAGGCAGCAAATGCTTCAGGTAGATCGCTGGTTGGTTGGTGGTTTGTCTGTGTGTTTTTTTAAGGAAATGCGTCAAGTTTGCTACTAAGCCAAAGCTGCCACACGGGGGCACGCAATAGACCAAAGTATATTTGCTCCTATCCCTTGCCTCTCTCTCTCTCTTTCTCTCTCTCTGTTTTTTGCGCTCTTTTCTTTTTCGCCTTTGCTGTTTTTCATGTCAGCAGCGATAAGAACGACAAAAATTAATGGAATTTTGTGCCGAACGGGCTTTTTTTTCTCTCCCCCAAACACACACACACACACAGGACTGCATTTATTCACTCCCCCATTCCCCATAATGATCGTTTTTTTTTTTTTTGCTATTGCTGCCCAATTCACCAAGGGCGGCTGGGTTGATGGCTGACGGTTGGGAAAGAAAGCCTCCTTTACTTTAGTTTTACGACGACTTTCGGTTTTTTGCTTCTTACGACAACTAAGGCTTTATAGCAAATGACAGCAGCCAAGTCTCTGCATCTCTCTCTCTCTCTTTCTCTCTGTAATTCTTTCCACCCACTTGCTGGTTTTGTGTACGTGGCTGAAGCTGAAGCTGATGTCCTGGCTCCTTCGTAGTCGTCGCAATGTCGCATCGTTGATGTCGGCAATTTTGCAGTTGATTGCAATTTTTCGGCTCTGGCTTGCAATTTTCCCTTTATTATTATATTTTTGTTTTCTTTGTTTTTTTTGTTTTTTTTTTTCAATGTCCCAGCCAAATATCCTAAGGTCCTGCGTATACGTGACATTGCGTAGCCGACCAGGAAGAGGCAAGGAGAGGCACAGATGAGGTTTTGTGTCGGCCCAGCAGCACATTATTTTCAATTTGGGGTGCAAACATAGTTTATCATCAAGTTGACGCGCCGCTGTCACAGCTTATAAATAATCGAATAAAAATAGCAGGAGGAAAAGGAGTAGAATGAAAATTGGGCTGGAGTTTGATGAACATAAATTTTAAATGAAAAAAAAAAAATAAAGTCCTACAGAGACAAAAAACAAACACACACAAACGTGACATTAACAGGAATCACGCCTTCAAGGATCCTCTGCTTCTCTGGCTCCTGTTTAGGCATTGCGTGCTCGCCTTTGGCCAGTCCCAAAAAGAGAGAGAGAGAGACATTTGTCACGTGACGGATTGCAATGGGAGTGACATTTTTATTTGCCGTGACGGACGACTTACTAAGATGAAGCAACTTTACCACGCCTCATTTTCCGTTGGCTTGGAGTTTTCCACCATTGTTGACCAAATTTTCAAGTCAACTTCTGGCCAACTCCATGTCAAGTTGAGAGGCAAAAACGGACATTTCCACCCATAAAAAGACTAGGAATAACAGATACTCTTTATAATTTTACCATTTAAATTTCTAGGCCTTTTTTTTCGTCATTGTCAAACGACAATTTTTCTCGTCATGTGCCACTTTTGCCTGCGGCATTTACCATTTTTATTGCCAAAAAAAAAAAATATAAAAAACAAAGCAGTAGAAAATCATTTCCTTTTCACTCCCTGCATTATTTTTTTTTTGTACCCCGAGAAAGGACATTTATATATAAAAATCATAATCAACGTTTTCGTTTTAGTTTCATTTTTGTTTCTTTTTTTGCATTCGAATTTCCTTTTGTTTGGATTTCTCGTTAGAATTTCCTCCTAGTCTGACAGGTTGCCAAGTCAAAGAGAGAGAGAAAGAATGAGACTATAATGATATGCCCACCTCCTTGTTAGGCATATGTGTTGCACCAAATCGAATCAAATAAATGGAAACAAAAAAACAATCAATGAATATCAAAAATAATGAGTTGCCCATATGAAATATGAATTGATTGTTTGTGCCAGAGGCAAATGAGAAGGTGAAATAATTTAAAAACCTTTTTAAAAGCAAGCTGAGGAAATAAATAAAATATCAATGCTTTTTTAAGGTTAATTTAAAAATAAATTTATAAAAAAAAGACAACAGAGCCAACTTTTTAAAGGTTTTTGTGGTTGCTGAATATGAAAAAAATTAATAAACATTTTTTGTACTTGCCCTAAATCAAATCTTTAATCATTTTTGAATAAATCAAGCTTCCAGAATTTTGTTTTAAACAACTTTTAAGTGGTATTTTTGTCAGTATTTGGACAAAACTTAAAAGCTAATTTTGAGCTACTTTTAAGCTATTTTTAATCAGAAATCCAAGGCAGTTGGGATTTATTACCTGTTGCTATTATTCCGCTTTAAATAAATGAAGTATTATTAACATTTGTTAAAGTTAAGAAAAACTTGAACTTTGAATCATTTGCACTGAACAAATTATAAACAAAATGGTCTGGTCTGGAAATAAGTTTTTGCCACCATAAAGAAAGTAGAAAGTTGGAAATGAAAGTGAAAGTGTGTGTGGCGCAAAGACAACAACAGCAAGAACAATGATTACAAAAAGCAAACAACTAAAATAAACTATAATATTTATTTTATTATACTTGAAAGTTTCACACAAACAGAGATATTTTTATAAATATTTATTTATATTATATATGTGTGTTTTTACCTACATTTTATTTTTATTTTTATTCCATTTTATTTTATTTTATTTTATTTTATTTGATTTCATTATGTTAAAAACTTGTTCAAGAAGTAGAATCACAGCAACTTGTTATTATTGTTGTTGCTGTTATTGGAGTCCTTCAGCCAACAACTGCATTTGCAAGGCTCCTTTGTTGTTGTTGTTGTTGTTGTTGCAAAACGCTGTCTGCGCTCTGTCTACTCAAATGCAGCAGAGGACAAACCCAAGGACGCCAACCAGACCAGACCAGAAAACTGTCTGCGCGGCAAATGAGACGACACAGCAGCACCAGCAGCAGCAGCAGCAGGAATGTACATATAAAAATGAGAAGATGCAAGGATGAAGCAGGAGGAGGAACAGGAACAGTTTTCTGCAGAAGTAGAGCAGCAGCAGCAGCAGCAGCAGGAACAGCAACCGCCATCGTTGGCATCGCAGAGCATTTTATTATCCTTATTTAAGTTTCAAACTTATTGCAAAGTGGAAACTCCAAATGTCTGTCCCAGTCCCCCCTCCCCTTCCCCCTTTCCCCTTGTCTGTCTGTCTGTCTCTCTGGCGGGTTGAATGGTTCGTTGCTTGGTTGGTTGGTTAGTTGGTTAGTCGGTGGGCTGCTGATGCTGCTGCTGCACTAAAAATATGGAAAACTTTGCAGACAACGCAACCACAACAACAACAAGAAGAAAAAGTTAAAGAAGTAGAAGAAGCAGAATCAGAAGAGTAAAGCATCTGGCTGAGGCTTAAGCAAGGACGTTCATGTTCCACGTTCCAATGTTCGCTCTTCTTCTTCTTCTTCTTTTTCTGCATTCAAATAAAAAATAACTCAAAAAAAAAAGAGTTATATATAATATATAGAATACTTACACGATGAACAAGAAGAAGTAGAAGAAGAAGCAGCGCCAGTAGAATATATTACCCACACTCTATAAATGTATTTTCTCCATCTATCTATTGTAAGTGCAACATTTGGGGCAAATAGTTTGTGCTCCAGTTTCAATTTCAAGTAAAAGTTTTGCAAATTTTATTTCAAGCTTTAACATTTAACATTTAATGTAGATTTAAAGCCTTGAATTTGTCAACTTTGCAATTTGCCAGATGACCTCAAAAAAAATATATTTATTTATAACCAATCAACCAGATCCAAACAGAGTGCGTTTTTTTCTTTTTCTTCTTCTTCTGAGAGAGAGAGAAAATGAACATATGGAAAACGCGTTGACCAGTGACACGGGCTCATAACTTTGGGACAATTTAACAAGCCGCAACAAGAAATGGCTTAAAGGCAAAGCAATTGTGACATTTGCACTAGCCACTAACCAAACCAAAAATAAACCAAGACAGGCAGACAGACAGAAGGAAGCCAAAGCCAAAGCCTTCTTCAAATCTACAGTGAAGCAAAAGCCAATGAAAATTAGGCATACTTAATGACCAAAATAATACGAGTTTTTTCAGAAAGACAGCAAAAACAAACCTTCTTTTTTTATATTTTTCTAAAAGATTCTTTAAACATTTTAAATTAATTTCAATTAAAATAAATAATAAATATTTAAACATTTTAAATTAATTTCAATTAAAATAAATAATAAATACATTTTATTCGATTCAAATTGTTCATTTTTCAAAAACCACAAATTTTTTTCTAAAATGAAATTGCTTTTTAAAAATCGTTGGGTTTATGAACTTGTTTTATTTAATTTATGTGATAAAAATTAAATTTTTTGTATTAAAAAATAGCTTTTCATTTTGTTGGCTTAAAATTATTCGCTTTTTGTGAAACAAAATTGCTTTTAAAATATTTTTTAATAGATTTGAAAATAAATATAAAGAATGAGAATTATTTTCTAGCTATTAAATATTTACGATTTTTATAAGAATTTAAAAGTTTGTATTTCTCTAATTCAGTTGACTCACAGTGCCCAACTAAGCCAAGCCAAGCCAATTCGAGTCGAGTCAGTGAGCGATTCATAGTTGCAACATTGAAACTTGCAAAATAGTTAACTTTGCTTAGGCACACAATCCGCAAAAGGCTCCTCCAAGTCCCAGTGCCACCAGCAGCCATCGAGTTGAGGTTGAGTGAAATGCCTTTGACATTGCGTGTGCGATGCGACAGAGCAATGTGTGTGTGTGTGTGTGGGTAATTGGCGTGCGGTGGTTAGACCAACATCTTTGAGAGTCTCTCTCTCTGTCTTTCTCGCTCTCTCGGTCGGTCGGTCGCCCTGTCACCCAGGCAGACGACGCAGCAGCAGCAGCAGCAACAAACGCGTTAGCAATGCAATTTATGTGCGTTTAGACGCATATTTTCCCAATTAAATATTGCGATAAAGCATGCAGCTTACATGCAACTGCTACACGGGCCAAAACGGCGTCACAGTCACCGTTGTTGTTGCTGCTGCTGCGTGTGCAACATGTTGCCAGGCTGACGGAACCAACAGCAACGACCGACGACCGACGACGGCGGCACAATAACATTGCCCCCAAACTGATAAATGCCGCTGATAGCGCTGCTGACGTTGGCAATTTGGTTGAAATTTATTTGGGCCCGCACAATGGCAAAACAATTTTTGTTACTTGCACTGTTGCTGCTGCTGTTGTTGTTGCTGCTGTTGTTGTTGTGGCTTTGAATCTCTTGTTTTGGTTGCGCAACGCACTTTGTGCGTCGTTTTTATATGCCGTGCCAGGCTGTCGTTTTTGCTTATGTTTGTTGCTGTTGTTGTTGTTGCTGTTGTTGTTAGTGTTGTTGGCCGAAACGCAAATTGACATCTTTCAATTAAGCGACAGCAGCGCACGCAGCCAAAAAAAGGAAACATAAAAGCAGCAGCAACAACAACAAAAACAACAAGAAAAGCCAAGAAAAAAAAATATTGATGCGATGACTTTGTGTGACTCTGAAATTTAACCCCTTAATGACTAGTAAATTTCAACTAAAATTTCTAAATTTAAATGAGAAATATTTATTTATTTATTTTATTATCTTTACCTTAAAATTCATTTTGAGAAAATAGTCAGAGCAACAATTAATTCTTAATATTTATTTAATGATTAAATAAAATCTATTTTATTTATTTGAATAAAAAAAATGAATTTCTTTTAATTTATAAATAAAAAAAAAAATTCATTCTAACTCAAAATTAAATTAAATCTAGGCTATTTTATTAAAAACATTAAATATATACAACTTTAAAAATAGATTGAAAAATACAATACTTTTACAAATAAAATTTAATATAAAATATTCAAATACCCCAACATTAAAGTTATGAAAATTATGGATGACTTTATGGAATAAAGTTTTATTTTTTGTTGACTTTCTTTAGCATAAAATTATTATTAGGTATTATTATTATAATTTAATGGACCAGTTGAATTTATTTATAGGGTTAAGCTGTTTGTTTCTTTTTTATTGACAAAGACAGTTATTTTGCCTGTGAAAAAATACAGTTGCATTTTCAATTCTATGTTCTGTCAAATGTCACAATTGTAAATTTGGTCAACAGCTGACAAACATTTGACAAAAAATAAAAAAAAAAAAAAACCAGCAAATAAAAATGCGGTCATCATTTTTATTTTGGCAGTTTTTTATGTGGTGACCCAAAAACTAAAAACCACAAAACACAAAGAAATAAATGAAATTAATTTATATAATTATAAAAAATTATTAAATTTGTTTCTTTATATTTTAAGCAACATGTTGCCAATGTTTCTGTTTTATTATTTTTGAGCAACATTTTGCTGCAATTTGACATGAAAATGCTCAAAAAATATTCAAATCTTTTGAATTTTTTGATTTGTTGTTTTTTTTGTTTTTTTTTTTTGGTCAGGTAAACTGTCAACTGTTCAACTCATTTTTCCATTTTGTGGCCCAAAGTGACAGAAAACGACGCGACGAACGTTTGAAAAGTTGCGCATTTCGATATTTTTTTTGTGATATGCACATTTGGGCAAACAAAAAAAAAAAAAACGTTAAACCAAAAATTGCATAAATGGTATACCAAAAAAATAAAAAAAAATGTATGCAAAATAATCTTAAGCAACAACAACAACAACAACACTAACAATAGTAATAGTTATAGGAATAGCATTTTTTTGTACATAAGATTAAACATGTTATATAATTAGAATGTAATCGCTGGTTGACTACCCAACTAACTAACTATCCCAACTCTAAGTAAAATGATCTCCTTCTCTTTTTTTCTCTTTTTTTAACTTGCCAACTTTTGCCTAATTAACTGCATGAAAAGACCAAAACGAATGGCTCAGCTTGGCTCAATTCAGTTTAATTCAGTTCAGCTCAACTCAGCTCAGCTCAGCCACATCAAAATTAGCCAAGTGCATTTGCGTATTACAGTGAAATTTGACTAAAATTGATAAATTGAATTCTTGGATATAAAAATCAAAGCTTTGTCATAATTGTTTAATTGGTTTTTGTTTGTGTGTAATTCTTCAAACAAAAATGCTAAACTCTGCTGAAATAAAACTTAAAATATTTTAAAAAAATCATATTTGATTAGTTCATTTTCATTATTTTTTTATTTGTATTTATTTTATTAAATTTTCTAAAAAAGAAAGAATGATTTTGCAATTTATTCTCGCATTTTGGAGCTCTTAAAAGTAAGGCAAAGACAATCATAAAAATTGTTAAAAATCATATTTCATTTTTATTATTTTACCTAATTTTTAAGCTTCATTCAAAGTTTATTTTATAAAAAATTATAAAAACAAATAAAGAAGCATTCGAGAATTGGTTTTATTTTGTAAAATTCTTGAAAAATAAAACGAGTTACTTGTATCCTTTAAATTTTATAAAAAAAAAACTATTTTTTACCAAATATTTACCTTTATTATTTTGTATTTATTACATTTGTTTACATTTTTTTTGGTAGTCATTTTTTACTGTATTCTAAATTTAATCCAAATTGCCTGTCTGTCCCTCTTCATTACTCTTATGATTGGGATTGGCATTTATGTAAAGCAGAAGCCGCCGCACATAGATGTAATTTTTGTATTTTGTATTTTGTATTTTTTTTTTTAATAGAGAAGAAAAGAAAGAAGCTCTCCAAGACGTCTTGATATTATTATAATGCATAATTGAGGTGCAATTAAAAGAGCAGCCAGGCAAGAAAAAAAAGAAAAAAAAAAAGAAATGACTTTTTATTCCAACGATTTTGTAGTGGTGGGGCGGGGGAAAGGGCAGCCATCTTTAGAGTCTCTTAATAATTTTAATGGTTTTGTTTTGTTATACTCTCTGTCGAATGTATGTTAACCATTTAAGCAGGCAAAGTCAAATTATTCAAAATGAAATTCAATTATAAATGCATTTCGGTGGAAATAAATTAAGCCATCAACGCGGCAACAACGTCACGCAGACAACAGCAAAAAAAAAACAACAACAACCAAACAATTTATGTATATAAAATAAAAAAGAAATGGCCAAAAACGTGTTGAAAGGCATATGAGAATGTGAGTAAGTTTGTGAGGATCTCAAATATTTTTTGTTTGTTTTTTTTTTTGTTTTTTTTTTGGGTTGGCGTGTCAGTTTCTCGTGCAGTGGCTGAAGGTAATTCATCTTGTGTTTCTTTTTGCCCCCATTTTGTATATTTATTTAATTTAATTTTTTTTTTTTGTTTTGTTTTTTGAAACACGCATTTCAATTTTTAATACAATTTTCTATGTGGTTAATTATGCCAGCAACTTGAAGGCATTTTAATGGCTTTTTGCCATTTAATATTTTGCAAAATTCTCTCCATAAATATGCATGGAGTTTTGCGAAAGGTGGGGGGGGGGGGGAAAAAATTTATAATCTGATAACAAACTAAATCTTTTTTATTGGCCGACCAAAATCAAACGGCCGAGTAACAATTGAAGCCACCAGCAAACCACCAGCAAACCACAAAGCCTTTTACTTTGGCGACAATGCGTTTTGATCAATGCAATCGATGTGCCACCAAAGGCAATTTTTAATGTGCACCTTTTGTTCTGTGGCAATGGCAATGTGGGGATGGAGATGGAGATGGATGGAAATGGGTGGATGAGGTGTTCGCGGCTTAGTCAATGCGACTGCCGAAATGTCAAATGCCAGGCCATATTTCTTAAACGCCAAATACTTTTTGACATAATAGTCCAATTACCTTATCGCGCGATCTGAGATGCGGTCGGCTTGGTCTGGCCTGGTCTGGTCTGGTCTGGTCCGGTCCATTGGTTGGTAAACTTTGGCTAACCATTCAACCAGAGAGAGTGAGAGAGAAAACAGAGCCCAACAGAGTCTGCACAACGATTATTTATGGCGATCTGGGCTGCTGCTGTTGCTGCTGCTGCTGCTCCTTCTGAGACCTGCAAGAGACTCTTGCAGTAGCTGAAAAATTCCATTTAAATTGCGTACAACCAGCAACAACAACAATTGTTTTATGTGCGGCGTTGGCGGTAACCTCTGAAGAGGCAGTTGTCTTTTCTGCTTACCTCCAAGTTGCAAGTTCCAAGGCGGAAAAACACCTTCAAAGCTCTCAAATGCTCAACAGATGTTGTTGTAGTCCCTGCTTCTAAATAAGGTAAAAATGGATGATCACTGTGATCATCCAGAGGACAACGCACAACACTTGTAGCCGCACTTGTAAATGAGTCTCAAGGGAGTCTCTTGAGAACTGCCTGCTTGCCTTGCTATATATCCTCTTGGGTTCGCACGTCTCCCTTGCCCAACTCTCCTTAATCTGTCTTATGGCTTGTTTGACAGTTTACTACAATAAAAAGAGCGAATAAAATAAAAGGAGTTTTAACTAATTAAAGTCTTATGGACAGGCCTAAATTTAAAAGAAAGAAAACTTGTAAAATTATTATAATTTCATATTATATGATTCTATGGAGGGAAACCCTTCTGATTTTTAAGTCAAGTTTTAGTATAGAGTATATTTTATTCATTATATTGAATTTCTTTTTATTTATCTTATTGTTGTAGCTGCTTCTGTTGAACGATTGTAGTTTTATTTTTATTCTTTTTCATTTCACATTGATATTGATCTTATTTTAATATGTATGCCCCCACTAGATAAATCCAATCTCTTTGCCTTTTCGCTCCCAAAGTTTCTCAAGTTTGGAAATATTTATTTTTATTTTTGCTTTTTAATTTGCTGCGTGGCAGTTGGCAATTTTCTTGTTCATTGACTTGAAAACCATTCTAAAAACTTTGATCAGGCAGCTTCTGCTGTTGTTTTTGTTGTTGTTGGTTAGAGTCGCACCTTTTTTGTCGGCTTTTGATCATTGATCTTAGTTGTGTGACAATAATTTTGTTTTTATTTCTTTTTTTTACTTTTCATAATTATTGTAATTTTACCGTTGGGTAAAAAAAGTTGTTTTTAAAATATAAAAAGATTTTTATTTGCAGTCTAAAAAATTCTTCAGGCTTGTGAATTTTTCAAAGTAAGAAAACAAATAAAAAGAATTTTTTTTGGGTTCTACAAAATTTTCAGACTTATGAAAAATTTTTAATAATTTTTTAAAACAGAAAAAAGATAAAATAAATTGTATTAAGCTTATGAAAACTAAAAAATAACATTTTAAAATAAGTTTATAATTAAAATATAAAGAAGGACTTGGAAAACTGAATTTCTAGCAACAAAAGCAACACAACTAATAACTATTAAAATATTAAAGAATATTATTAATAATTATATAAAGAAGAAGAAGAAGAAGAAGAGCAGCTATAATATTCAACTATAACCCATAACAATAACAAATTAGCATTGCATGCTTTTGTACGATTAATTTGTTTGCATAGTTTGTCGCTCATTAAGCAAAATTTTGAGCGCTCTTCGACAAAATGTGCTGCTCCTTTTTCATTCACTCATTCATTCATTCATTCATTCATTTACTCAAACCTAACGAGTAAGTCTTTATTGTTGTTGTTGTTGTTGTTGCTGTTGTTGCTGTTGTTTGGCAGTTTGAAAAGTGCCGACAAAGGCATTTTCAGTGGGCAGGCAAAAGACTTTGGCATAATTTAAACGGCAATCTTCTACTTTGCCTCCTTTCGCCTCATTCCTTTTCCTTCAAGCCAAAATTGGCGCCGGTTATGCAAATCGGCTATGAAAATGAAAATGTTCACCCAAAAGGTGTTCAAGCGTTTTGTTTTTTCATTTTACCATTATTCCCCCTTGCCCCCGGCCCCCGCCGCTGGATCCCCCATCAACAGGTGGTTGGATTGGTTTTTGGTTTATGACGTCACTGGGAAGCAAGCAGCGAGCCACAAATGAAATGTTCCAAGTTCACGCGAAAAGCCAAAAACCATCAGACTCTTGTTTTTTTATTATTATTTTGTTTTTCTCAGCAATTTTATATTTATAAACTTACTGCAAGTCTCTCACTCTGTTTGTGTGTGTGCAATTGGAAGCTGCAGCTGTTTTAAAGTATTGGGGCAGAATCAGAGGCGGGGCAAACACATCTTGCGGCTTGGCTACAAAACGTTTTGAACTCACTTGTTAGCCTTTGGCGTGGGAATACGGCCACATCCAGCATTATTTTTGTTTTTGTTTATAGTTTACAGTTTAGTTTTCAACCGAATTGCCACTTTCCAAAACATGTGGCACACACACACAAACACACACACACAGACAAACTTTGCCAACTCAGCAAGTTTTTCGCCAAGTTTAAAGTTGCAGTTGCAGTTGCATTTACTGCTGCAAAATTCCCGTTGCAGCTGCATCAACCAAAAAAAAACGCAGCCGCCCCAAAAAATAACAAACAAAAAAAAATATATATATCAAATTTGCATGAATTTGAGCTGGAAATGAATAAAAAGATTTCATTATTTTAATGTCACGTTTCTTAATTTAAATCAAAGAGTTTTTAGAGCCATTTTCACCTATATTTCGCTAGAGATTTGCTAGCCAATTTCACCTACATTTCGCTGGTAATTTTAAATTTATAGCTTTTAATAAAAGATTCATTTATATTATATTTTTGTTTAGCATTTTTTTTTTATTCTTCTAGTCAATTTCACCCATATTTCGCTAGCGATTTGCCAGATTAACCAGGTCTATGTTAATTTAATAATTCTTCAACACTTTTTGAGTAATAAAAAGAAAGGTCAAAAATAATTAAATTCCAACTTTTATTTGACAAATTTCTGGATCTAAAATCCTTTGGATTTTGCCCCATCTCTAAACCAAACTTGGTACAACTTTATTACCATCACCAAGTTTATTCCATTTGACTCCTCTCTTTCTCTCTGTTTCTCTGTCTCTTTGTCTTCTTCTGGCTGTTTGCAACCAAACACTCAATAATTTGCGCATTTTCATTCCTGGGCTGTGTTGATGTTGTTGTTGTTGTTGTTGTAACTTGTGTTGTATTCACATTTCATTTCATGGCTCTTATCTAAAAATGCACGGCTCGTTTTCATGTCTTTATTTATAATTTTATTGATAAAATTGACTTTAATCGCACATTTAAGACAATTCGCAACCGCTAAAGAAGTCTGCCTGTCGTCTGTCTCATTTGCCTTGTTTATCTGATTTTTATCGCAGTCGTGCAAATTGCTTTCTTCATTTCAGACTCCTTCGATAAATAAAATTGACTTGACTTTAACTCAACTCAAATTAAAATCCAGTTATAATCGGACTCGTATTTTTTTTTGGATTGATTGATGATCTGATAAATAATAATTATGATAACTAAAACATGGTAAAGGGTTTTACTTTACATTTTTATTTATTCAGTTGGGAGCAACAAAAATAATTGAAAAAAGCCGAAGAAAACTGCTAAATAAAATAAGTTTAAGAAAACATAAAAAAAACAGCTATAGTATTTTATTATATAAAAAAGCTAAGAAAAACCATAAAGGATTATTCATAAAATAAAATGTTTTTTAAAAAAATGTCTGATTAAGAAAACCTGAAGAAAAAAGCTAAAGAAAATTGTAAGGCTATAATAAAAAATATTTCCTATTTTTCTGTTTTCAAAAAAAAAAAACAAATGATAAAAATATTTCTTATTTTTCCCTCTTCAAAATAAGAAAATAGCTAAAGAAAATAATTGGGCTTAAAATACATCTTATTTATTAAGTTATTTCTAATTTATTTGAAATTTTCTTTCCAGGATATTCCCCGTAATTTTTACCAATTTTACTGGTTGTTGCTTAGTCCGTTTTCCATTTTCCATTTTCAATATTATGCTATATTGCATAAGCTGTCTTTTCATTTCATTTCATTTCATTTTGTTGGCCATTTTTACAATTTGACAGCATAGACTCAATGGAAGCAAATGGAGATACATGAAATGCGTCTCCTTCGATTGGTTGGGCAAGTTCGCTTTGGGAAAGCATTTTCCCACATTAATTTTCCTAATTTCGAAAGCCAAGTCAGCCAAGCCAAACACACACACATACAGGACTGACTACTCCATCTCTCTCTCTCACACACACACACTTTACCCTTAATTCATCTATCTTATTGCAATTCCATCTCCTTTCCTCTCCCTTCCTCTCCGTTCTTGTCTGTCTTTGGTTCTTATCCAAGGCAAAACTATTTATCAATGCTGAAACATTTCAAATACATCCTGCGCTTTGGTTTTACCCCAAAACGTCAAGGACTAAGGCATGAAATTGGGTAGCCAAACTGCACTAAAGCAGAAGCAAGCGAATGGGATGGAATTCGAGGAGAGACTGAGAGAGAGAGAGAGAGTTTTGGGTATGACATTTTGAAGATTATGACGACGACGACGACGATGCAACCAAGGAGAGCAGCTTTATGTGGGTGAGTGCTGCAGATTTTACGATTCCCTTTGTCCATCCAACGGGGCAGGCGGCAGCTCTATGTGTTTTTGTGTGTGTGTGTGTGCTGTCAAATGAACCGGCAAAAAAAAAATACATGGAAAGAAAATGAAATATGCCAGCGACGTTGTCATCGTTGGGCGCTAAGACAACAACTGCCGGGCCACTAAATGACGCCCCAGCGACTCGAGCAACAACGTCAACGACATTGCCGAAATGTTTGCCTTACGCAATGGCCAAAACAAGACCAACCATCCCCCCCCCCCCCTTTTTGCCCCCAAGAAGCATAGAAATTTTCATTTTGCCAAGAACTATCGGTTGCACCAAAGGAGCCGCTAGCAAATATTTCATTTTAGAGGACGAACACAGGTCACAGGGAACAACAACAACAATCCAAGTCAGTGAAACACTCAGTCAGTCAGCTGAGCCGCACAGTGGTTAAATCTAAGAGAATTGTAAGAATTAAAAATTATATCCATTAATTTTTAATTGAAATTAGCCATTTCTTAGCTTATTTACCTCAAGGAAACCAGAAACTCAAAGAATCATAGCAAATGTAGTAATATTTTTTTTGACGTATTAACGTCTTAATTTGTTCTGTATAATTACTTTGCTTATGTATAAAAATAAAAATTATTTCCATCAATTTTTAATTGAACTTTGCCATTTTTTAGCTTATTTACCTCAAGGAATTCCGAAATATCTGGAATTAAACCGTTTATATATTTATTTTTTGACGTTTTAACGTCTTTAAAAAAAATAAGTGGGCCTTGATCTTAATCATTTTTCATCTAGTTTTAAGGCAATGTAAATCGGTAAAGTTGAAAAGTTGGTAAGTTGCTTGAGCTGCTTTTGCTTTGCCAAGCCCCCTGGAATACCGCCTTCTATATATATATGTATATATATTCCCAACACTTTCATTATTCACTCTCCTAGTCAGTGGTGGGGCAAAACCACAAACGCACTTATACACACACACACACACACAAACACACATACGCATTAGTATGCCACTAGCATGGTAAAAGTTTCGGCGGCCAAAACGCATTGCTGCTGCTGCTGCTGCAACTCCTGCTGCTTATCCCTTGAAGTCTGTCGTCTTTGTCGTCGACGTCCCTAAAGCACGTAAATAAATCTTAAAATTGTAAAATGCGCTCAACCAACTCACCCACATACAAATACACATCACATCAGAAACCGCCCGCCGAGTTGTCCCGCTCTACATAGACCAAAGTTCTGTCGCCATTTTGCAATGTGTTTTGCCGCCATTGCCGCCGCAGCAAATTACGCAAAGCGGCAGTGCAGCACAGCACAGCAGCCAACGTTGTCGCCATCACCAACATTGCTGTCTGCCAGTTCAGTTCAACTAACGTTTGTCCTTGGCATGTCCTTTGCGCGTTTTGTGCATTTAAACCGACACGACTTGTTTGCCGCAACCATTCTACCCATCCAACTCAATCTATTTACACCCCTATCAAGCATCAGGCAACAACCAACCATCCAACCAACCTAAAACCAACCCCTAGACATTCTCATTCTCATCATCATCATCATTCCTTCCCTTCCCTTCCCTGCCCTTTCCTTGCTTCCTTCCATTCTTGCCCCTATGTCATGGGCAAAATGCAGTCATTACTGAAAATTGGTTTTGGGGCTAACGCACTTGCACATTTCATAGCCTTATAGTCATCGTAGTCGTCGTCGTCGACTCTCTCCGTCTCTCTGTGTTGGTGTAGCTGTAGCCTAGGCAGATATATGTACAAATATCCTTGCTGCTGAGCTAAGATGCAACGAAACTGATTGTGAGAACGAGTCGAAAGAAGGGCCAGAAAAATGCGTCGTTTCAAAAGTTTACTTCTCGCATATTTTTCTTCAAATTGCCAACGATTTTTACTTGTTTGCCGCCATCTTTTCTTTATTTTTTTTTCCTTCTTAAGGCGCCTCTTGCATTTTATTTTTCATAGTGGATATTCAAAATAAAGAACATGAAAAGCCATACAAAAAAAATAGGTTTAAAATTAAAAAAAAAAAATATAAATCTCGATAAATTTAATTCATAAAAATTTCCAGAAGAATTTTAAAATATTTTTAGCAATTTTATTATTTGAATTCAAATATTTAAAGTTCACAAAATTCAAAAATTGAAAACATTGAAGAATCTAAAATTTCATGGGTTTATGAAAATTTAGAAAATCTTTTTCAACTTTCATCTAAAACTTAATGTGAATATAAAAATTTAGATGAAAAAATATAGATAGCTATATATATAAATTTATATGCATCTGGGGGACTTGCTTTTTATTTTGGCCACCTTTTTGTTGCCAAAAGAAGAACAAGAACGACCGACACACGCAACGCATATTTTCAACGATTTGTAATGGTCTCTCTCACTTTTCTTCCTTTCTATTTTCCTATATATTTTTTTTTACTCATCCTTCTCTTCTCTTTCCTTCTCTTTGCTTTGCTTCATCTCTCACGCACGCATGTCTCCGTAATCGCATGTGGTTTGTCAAGCATTCCCACAAAACCTTCAAACCTCCTTCAACAATCCTTCCAAATCTTTTGCTGCCCTTTGCCTCCTCCTCCTCCACCTCGTCCTTCGTTGCTGTTGCTTTTGCCCTCGTTTTGGTATTTGGCTTGTACATGTAGAGGTAATTTGCTAAGACCAAAAAGAGACTAATGTGCGGATTACAAGGATTTACTAATGCAATTGCATATTGCAAGGCATTGGCGCACCCAACGTTTTACCTTCATTTTTTCGCTTTTTCTTTTTCTACAATATGTATGTATTTTTTTTGTGAATTTTTATTTTAAAAGCCAAGTGAAGTTTTTGTGTTCGCTTGTCATAAATATTAATATTGTTGCATTTGTCGCCAAACCAAATAGTCAAAGGGAAGCAGTTTTTTTAAATAAATCATATTTTAAAAATATTCAACAAACTTTTTAGATTTTGTACCACTCAAATAACCAAAGTTAATTAAACAACAATATTTAAAGACTTAAATGAGGCTTAGAAAAATGATTTGAAATTAATAAAACAACAATTTTGAAACCCTCTATTAAAAAGATATAAAATTAATAAGATAAAACTGTTTGATAAGGAATATATTATATATTATAACTATTTAAATTTATTATACATAATTTTTCTCATTAGAAACCTTTGAAAATTTTACCTACTTGTATATTTTATAGACTTGCTTGAAATTCTATATATTTTTTTCCCCATTTTCAACATTCTTTTCATAATATGTATGAAAATGCCTCAAGAACACGCATCGCGTTAATTAAATCAGTTCAAGTTGGAAGCATAAAATGCCCCAAAACTCTTGAGCCAAGAATCATTTTATCTGTGCCGGCACAGACTCGAACCAAATCGACTCGAGAGCTAAGAGAGTAGTCGGCAGGGAACGGAACGAGTTAACGTCAAGTTAAGCGTGTTGCGTTATTAACAACAATTATTGACAGCCCCCAAGGAATAACATAGACTCGAAAGGTTTAGCTTCTCCATGGATTTTTGCTGCTGCTTCTGCTGCTGTTCCATGGTAGCTGGTTAAATTTCACACTTAAGAGGGCAAAGGGTAACAACAAAAATAACTGCCGCTGCCGACAGTTGATTTTTTTTTTGTTTCTTTCTGTTTTACTATTAAAAAGCGATTTTCTAGGCAGACAGGCAGGCAGGCAGGCACAAATCCAACCAAAATAACCAACTCTTTGCCCAAAAACCCAGGGCCAACTGGCTGACTGGTTAACTGCCTGGCTAGCTGGCTGGCTGGATGGCTGGCTAATTTTCAAGTTACCAGATTGATTTCGCGCGTAAATTTATGCGCACTTTATTGCATTTTTGTGAGTACGTTAACCGCTAAGAAAGCAGGAAAGAAAGAAAGAAAAAAAAACGAGAGAATTGTTTCGAGTTATTTTAGTGCCGCATATAATTTCCCAAGCACAATTTTCCTTCCTTCCTTGCTGCTTAGACAGATAAGAGCCGTCTTGAGTCTTATAGCCAGCCAGCCAGCCAGCCAGTCAGCCAGCCAGCAAGTAAGTCTTTGGACTACGTATTTTATTTGGAGCAACCTTCATCTTCCAGCCATGTTCTATTCAGTTCAGTTCATGTTGATGAAATGCAGGTAAGGCAAGGTAGCTTGAACCTGAACCTAGAACACGATTCAGTTTTTTTTTCAGTTTTTATTGTTGCTGTTGTTGTTGTAGTCTTAACTCTCTCAGCCCAACGCGAAAGGTCAATTGATGGTGCTGTGTGATAAGCAGTTGTTACCTTAAAACGTGTAAACTGCAACCAGCAACAATAACAACAACAACATGAAAGAAGCTCTCTCTCTCAAATCATTTCAACTTAACTTGGCTTAGGTAGATGAAGTTAAAGTTGCCAAAGTGTCGAAATTTTCGCGTTTTCTTTTCTTTTTTTTATTTCTCATGCTAACTACAAAAAAACAAAACAAAAAAAAA
>JAWNPY010000072.1:70666-100219 GCA_035078625.1 Scaptodrosophila scaptomyzoidea
CTGTTTTTGTCTGCCACCCCCCCCCCCCCCCTCGTCCTTTTTATTATTTCTTCTTCTTTATTTTCTTTACCATTTTTTATTATTGTTGTTTTTAAGTTTCGGTTTTCCCGTTTTTCGTGTGACACGCACAGCGCCAAGATGCACTGAGGCGACTCAAATGGGGCGACCCAAGGACGGGTCTAAAATTGGGAATGTCTTTGGCTCGACATTTGTGTGGGTGTTGTTGTTGTTGTGTGTGTGTGTGTGTGTGTGTGTGTGTGCACTGCGGTTGGCAATGCCAGCAGCAGGAGCTTATACATAAATAATACCATAATGCCCTCGTTTCATCTTTATTTTTGTGACGCAAACGTTGCGACTGGGGACTGGGACTGAAACTGTGACTGAAAGAATGAAACTAGAACTGGGACCATGACTATGACTCCAACTACCAAATCTGCTTGAAAATCTATAAACATATTTCCCTGGCTATTTTTTTATATGTCTTTAAAATGACATTTTCAAATTGTTAACACACACACACGCACACACGTCGTATAAGTAATTTTTTGAAGCAATTAATCAATGCATTAAATAAATAAATAAATTACCTGTATTTTTACATTCTTTCATTTTTTTCAAATATTTTTATTATTTATTAAAAAAAAATGGATTTTATTTATTTAACCCTTTTTTTTATATTTATCTTTTAATAGGTTTTTAATTTTTTAATGGTGATAATCAAAAATGTCTTCAATTTATTTCGAGTTTAATAAAAAAAAAATGTATTTTCTGACTAAATAAATTTGATATTTATCTTAATAATTTTTTGAACTTTTATTTATTATTGTAAATCAATAAACCAATAAAATTACTTATATATTTATTTATCTTTTACAAGTATTTAAGCTAAAAAAAAAAACAAAAATCATTGCCATTTCTAACAAAACTTTATCCATTGCCATCATTTAAAAGCTTCTCTTTAACCCGTAACCGTAACCATTTTTCGCTTCCCTGGAATATAGAAGAACTTTGTTTCTCACATGACTTTTCCGTGCGACTTTCAAATGACTTTTCCGTTGCGTTGGCTACGTTTGTCAGCTTCGTTTCCGTTTATTCCTTTGACTTTGTGTTTAGCAGTTAGTTGTTTTTTTGTTTCTTAACTGAGATAATATTGTTTATATTACACATGTTATTTCCCTGGATGGGTTAAAAAAAACAGAAACAAATAAATACAGTATTTGAATGTAGATTTTATTTAACCAAAACCATTCAATTGCCATTAAAAAAATGAATTTTACCTATTAAAAATAAATTGAAAAACTCTTGAGATTTCTTATACAGGAATTGTTATACTTTTTGGTGGACTTGAAGACTTTAATATTTCTTTTTCTTACACTTTAATTAAGAAGTCTTTGTGCCTTTCTCTCTCTCACTCAACTAGAAATATTGATGATGAAGCTGAATTCGATTCGATTCGATTCGATGGGATTCGATTATATTAACATGTCCGTTGCATTCATTAAGGGAACAACTCATGTGTACATTTTCTAATTAAAAATTGAAAAATATTCCAAGCACATCTATGAAATGACCAGAAATAAAGAAAAAAAAAAAAAGGTAAGGCATTGAGGATGGAGTGGGGCAAAGTGACCAAAAGAACTGAAAATATGAATGGCGCTGCCTGAGCACAAAATACACAAAACAAAAAAAAATCGAATAGTTGTTGTTGTTGCTGTTGTTGTTGTGTGAAAGCTTTCAACGTTGTTGGGTTGGTTGGCTTAAAAAATGAAGCAATCAGTGTGCACTCTACTCCAAAAATGGACAGAGATCTCCAATGAGAGAGGAGACCATCATCAGATATCGGACCAACAGTTCACGTCAGTCATCAGCACATGACATGAGTGAGAGATGCTTCCACTGCTGCTGCTGCAATCAAAGGGATACTCTACACTACAATAAAATGGGTAGTCCAGTAAGTCCTTTTCCCGTTTTCCCCCTCTCTCTCTCAATTACCGAACCTCCAACAACATTTTTAATTTGCTGTACAGAGTTGTATTTTTCTTTTTTTATTTTTTTTATTATTTTACTCAATCATGTTTATGCTTCTTCTATCTCACTCTTTATTTACTTTCTCTCGCTCTCTCTTTTCCTCTAGTCTTCTGTCTTGCTCTAATTTTCTCTCTCGCTCTATTGGCATTGCCTGTCTTCTTCATCTACCATCCTTTCATTCATTCCGATTCTTGATATTTTTTCAATAATTTTATACGATTTTTGTTCCCTTTTCGTGTGGCATTTTTTGGAACAAAGCCGACCCAGCCAGCCAGCCAGTCAGCCAGCCAGCACCTACAAGGATCTCTGTGTATGTGTGGTGTGTGGGCATCTCCATTCTGCATATGCTGATTTTACCTAACCTCTCACATACACACATACACACACACAGTTGTAGTTGGGGTGTCCTAGAGCGTCAGTTTCTGCAAATGAAAATTGAGTGTATATGTTTATTGAAGCGTATCCATTGATTGGCAGGACATCTGCACATGGCATTCATTTTGAAAACTTCTACTCGAACCCTCCAAGTGGAGAAAGCTGCCTTTACCATTGCACTATTCCCCCATCCCCCCTATCCCCCCACTCACCCCTATTTACCTACACACACACACGAAATTGATTGGCAGGCGGTAAAATGAATGTGTGTGTGTGTTTTTTGAGCAGAGCAGAGTGTGTGTGTGTGTGTGTGTGTACATATTTGTGGCAACAACTCATCACACCTCATCAATTTCCTTTTGGCTTTGTTGTTGTTGTTGTTCTTGTTTGCATGTTAATATGCAAACAATTTGCTTGTAAATTATTTTCATTTGTTTATATTAATTAAAAATGTTCTACCTTTCATTCATTTTTTTTTGTCCTGTAAAGATCAAAAGTTTTCCCTTGTATAAAAAAGTTTCCACATAAATAAAATATAAAATAAAAGAATAGAAAAAGAATAGAAAAAAAAAATCCTAATAAACTCTAAATTTATTTAAAGTTTAAATTTTCAATTCAATTTATTTATTTCTTTTTTTTTTTATATATTTAAGGATTTCACTTTACTATTCTATAAATATAATTAAGAAAAATATTGTTGGTTTATTTTTGAAACACTTCACTTTGTTTCTCTATAATTCTTTATAATTTTTCTTAGACTTGAAATTATTAATGCGAGTTCATAAAATATCCAGGAGTATTAAAATTAAAGTTTATTAAGCAAAACATTTTTTGATTATTTTTGAAAAAAAACATGAAAAATGACCCCTCTTTTTAGCAATCTATAATGTTTGAAAAAACTTGAAATTATTACAATGAGATCTTGAAATATCAAAGATTATATGAATTTAAATTTAATATCCATAAGATTTTTTGTCTTATATTTAAGCAATTTTTATTTTTGAAATAATTTTGTTTTATTATTATTATTTATTATCAAATTTACTCCTAAGGCTACAAGTTCAGAAACTTATAAACTTGGCAATAATTATTGCCCAAGTCACACAATTTTTAAAAAATATTTCATTGAGAAAAAGAAACCAGTAATAATACGAGGTATAGGGATTACTAACATACTAAACAAAATTTATTTTATATGTTTGTTAATAGCTATAATAAGGTTATTTGTTTATTTATTTAATTTTTATATATTTTAATTATTATTTGAAGTATTAAAATTTATTTGTACAAAATATAATTAAAAAATTAATTAGCATCACAAATGAAATTGGATAGCCCAGGTTTTTTTTTATGCTACTTTAAAAAATATTTATAAAATTTGAAATCGATTTGTTTTTTTGGCTTCAATCTTTTTAGCTGTTGGGCATCATTAGACGGCGCCAAAAAGTAGGCAACTATGTACAATATTTTGTTCTTTTGCTTTTTTGCTTATTGGCTAGATAACTTTGGGCCCCAGAATATTAACTGCAAAAAAAAACCAACAACAACAACAAAAACTACAACAAGAAAATGTGAAGAAGCCACAAAATGCGCACAAATTAGGTAAACCAACGAAACTACAACTGGCAATAATGTGAGAAGGAGAAGAAGAAGAAGAAGAAAGATAAACCAAGAAGAAGAAAAGGAAAAAAATGAAATGTCAAAAGTGTTTACGTTGTCTCTTTTGGCTTAAAATTATCTATAAAAATGGCAAAAGAAAAGCGAAAAACGAAAAATGTTGTAGTGGGCGTCTAAGAATCGGCAACGGAGCGCATCAAAATGCAAGGATGAAGATGATGATGATGATGATGAGAATGAAGGCTCAGCAGCATTCATTATAAGCAACAACAACAACATTCAAAATGTTGTCGACGTGGCCAAAAAATATAATAATAGAGACAACGAAGAAGAAGAAGAAGACGACAACGACGACGCAAAAGGCGACAGCAATAACACTAAAACTAACAGCAACAAGGAATAATAACAACAACAACAATTTCCAAGTCAGCCAAGTCGAAAAGGACTTTTTTTTTTTTTTTGGCAACAAAAATTTCTTTTCTTTTCTGGGTTTTTTTCTTTTTATGCGTAGTTTTTGGCAAGCAAACAAAAAAATATTTTGCACTAAAGATGATAAGAAAAAAAATATAAAATCAGGGTTGCTACAAAAACAAATCGCCAGCGAATTGGTATTTATATTTTTTTTGAAGCGATTTTGAAGCAATTCACTGGTTTTTTGAAGCTATTTCTAAGCGATTTCTAGGCGTTTTTTTTTTTGTTTGAGTGATTTCCCAGCGATTTCATTTGGCAGCCCCTTGTATTTTTTTTTTTTCGTATAAGCAAAGCACAAAAAGCAATGCAAAAAGTAAAAACAGAAAAATGGCAGCTATCGGCGCCAATGCATGCGACTGTGCCACGTGACCGACCGATGGGTGAAACAACAACAACAACAAGAAAAAAAAACGTCAGTTGTACACCCTCGCATAAAACAGTAACAAAACAGACGAGAGTGTAAAGTGTAAAGTGTAAAGTATGAATATACATGCATACATGTACATATATGCAAGTGTTTGTGTGTATTGCCACCCTCAATATGCAGTCAAATTGGTCGTCGACGACGACCAGTGCAGCCCAAAAAAGCCGACGACGTCAGATCGTCGTCGTCGTCGTTGTCTCAACGACCGACCGACCAAACAACCGACCGAAAGACCAAGCACAAAGCACACACACCAAAAACTAAAACTCTGACGCTTTTTGCCTTGCACTGTTTGTTTTTCAATGTTGTTGTTGCTGCAAGCTTGGTCGTTGCGTTTATAAAAAAAAAAAAAAAAAACAGGGGGGAGAACTTTGAGCTGCTTTCTCTCACTCACTCACACACACACACACACACACATACACATACACGTTGCGTTCTTTTGGTGCAGCGACGTCGTCTGTTGTTGTTTGTTTCGTTTTCGGTTCTGTTTTCTGTTTTTGCCTTTGCCTTTCATGAGTGTGTTGTTCACTTCTGCTGCTGCTGCTTCTTCTTCTTTTTTTTTCTTCTGGGTTTTTTTTTTTTTGTATGCTCTGTGTGTGTGTGTGTGCTTTTTGCAGCTGACTGCCAATTGTTTGGGCCAATCACAACGATGTGCAGCGTCGCATGTGGGTGTGGCCTAAGTGCAACCCCCGCCAAGTTGTTGTTGTTGTTGTTGTCAGACAGCAGGTGACTTGGGCCCAAGCTGCTCTTGTCTTCTCTTTGTGTGTGTGTGTGTGTGTGTGTGCTTGCATGTCCAAAAATTTTACCGCCTGACCTGAGCCCAATGAAAACAGCCTCCTCTTTCTCTCTCTCTTTCTCTTTCCTGCTTTCTCCCTCTTCGCCTTGTTCTTGGCGTCAAAGCGTAATCGATGACAAAAGCGCAACGAAAGCAGCAGAAGCAGCAGAGAAGATTTCCCATATGTCTTCTTCTAAAATGCGTCTCTTTAATTTGTCACATCTCAAATTAACCAAGAATCTCAGAGCCTCTCAGCTATTTCAAGTTAATTGCCTTCTGAGCTTCCCAGCTGAGCAAGTCAATGACTTTAATTGTCCTTGACTTGAACTTTCCTCAAACATATGCACACACACAGACAGACAGACACACAGACACACAAATTGTTGGCGGATTCCAAAGTCTGTTTCCGGCGCCACTTTTACTTAAAGATTTTTGCTTACTTTTCTTTAACTTTGAAGCAACAAAGAATACAAAAAAGAAACTACAACAACAACAACAGCAACAATGTTGAAAATGCGCGCAAGTTCTTAAGAAAAGTTTTCACTTTCTTTTTAACTCAAAAAAACAGCAACAACAACAACAAGAACAACTTTAAACTACAAATAAGTAAAGCATTATAAATACTTGATAGCATTTTATGTGCGCTTTTCAACTTCAAAGTCTTAGATAACAAGAAAAAAATCCAAAAAAAAAATCAAAAATAAAATCTTTAAAAATATAAAAGATTTTGCAATATCCTTTTAAAAATATAGAGCAAATTAAAATCTAGGTAAATAGCCAAACTCTTAAACTTTTCACTTTATTATTATATTTTTAATTGAAGAACTGAAGAAAAACACCAATCTAAACATTTTCATTTTTAAATTTACCTATCTTAATTTGGAAATCTAAAAAACAAATGAAATTAGAAAAGTATTAAGAAAAATACAATTTGTGGCACTCAAAAAAGGATTTAACAAAATATTTTGAAATAAGCTTGAAGCTTAAAATATATTTAGAATTTAGAAAAATAAAGTTTAAGCCCAAAAAATTAAATAAAAAGAATTCAAAGCATTTAAGTTTAGAAATTAGGAAAATATTAAAAAAAAAAAACAAACATTTAGAGGTAAGAAAAATAATAAAAAACAAATATATACCTAATAATAATAAAAAAATGCTTAAAATATGTCAGCATTTATTATTTATAATTGAAATATAATTATAATTTGAGAGGTTATAAAAAGCTTAGAATTGTCCAATTTTTTTTTTTTGACACACTGAAAAACACATTTAAATATTTTTGAAAGTTATGTGAAACTTTGAGCTCATTTGTCTAACCAACAAAAATAGAAAAAAATCATATAAAAACTTTAACACACACACCAAAAGGTTTGTTGAGGTAGGTGGAGGGAGGGGGGGATGTGAGGTCAGGGGGTCATAATGGAGGTGAGTAAAACATGTTGCATACATTTGCGGGCAACAAGAAGTAAAATTTTATTTGCCTCAGCTATTTGAGCAGAATTTAATGCCATTTTTATATATTTAATGTGTTGGCAGTGTGGCAGTAGCAGCAGCAGCAGCAGCAGCCGGTTGAACTTTGCTTATGGTACACACACACACAAGTCGGTGAAAAGTTTTGTCGTCGTTGTCGTAGTTGCTGTTGACAGTGAAAGTGACTCAACAAAAGGTTTACTATATAAATATATGTAGATATGTATGTACTATCTTATGTATAAATTGTACATCTAACTATCTGCAAAACAAAGTTTTCAATTTCACTTTCAGGAAGACGGCAACATAAATATGTTGCTGCTGCTGCTGCTGCCATTGAGAAGATGCATGGCCAACAGCAACAACCACAAGCATGCCACGGCAACCACTTCAACCACGTGTCGTCTCCGTCTCCGTCGTCGTCGTCGTAGTTGTCTGCGTCGTCGTTGTCGTTGACGTCGACGTTGTCGTTGTCGTCATTGTCGTAGTCACTGGCAACTAAGGCAGTTGCCGGCAGCAGTTGCTGTTGTTGCTGCTTCGCATTATGACCCACTTAAGTGGCTTTATTACGAGGTTAAAAACTTTTCCAGCAACACGTTGACTCTCTCTCTCTCTCTTTTTCTCTTTCTCTCTTTATCTTTCTGTATATGACGCCAGTTATCTGCGGGCGCCAAAAGGAATGCAATGCAAAATACCAACATCAACAACAACAACAACGAGAACTGCACGTGTCTTGTTGTTGTTGCTGCTTGGTGTTGCTGCTTGGTGTTGGTATTGCAAGTTTTGCTGCAAAGTTTTAACTTGATTTAATGAGTTTTAATTGCCACACTTGCCAACTAACTTTTCAAGTGTGTTAAGTAATTAATATTATTGTTTTTTATTTTTTCTTCCTTTTTTTTCCATTGTTGTTGTTGTTGTTAAATTGCGTGTTGCTTGTCAGCGCCAAAACTGTCCAAATTTTGCTCACTTTGTCAGTTTATTTCTAATATTTTTTTTTTTTTTTCTAAGCGATATTTTCTTAATAAAAACTGTCAATCATTTTTTAGGCCATATATTGGGGGAATACCTACTGATTTTTATTTTTCATGGACTGTCAAAGTGTTGGAAAAGCAACAACAAAACAAAACAAAAACAAAAAAGTTTGTTTTCAAAAGTGCCAACGAAAAAGTTGCGAAACTTTCAACCAAGTCAGAATTTAACTTCAGGCTGTTGTTGTTGTTGTTGTCGGCAGAGTTGATCAAAGTATCAGTATCAGGAAGGCGCCTCCACATTATCCAAATACCCTTTAACTAACAAAAATAGAAAGAAGTAACAGCAAGTTGACTAAACTTTTACAAGAGAACAACAACTTCAAAAGGAGAAAAATAAAATTAAGAGATTTTTCTAAAAGTCAAGCAACAAAACAAGAAATATTTTTCAATAGATTCGTTTTATTAATTAGAATTTCAATAACTGTACGATCCAAAAATTACACTAGCTTACACCTATTTTTTTCGTATTTTACTATCTTCACCTGACAAATTCCCCATACTCACTTTTTCCCCAGCGCGTCCAGATTTTTCAGCGTATTTCATTAAAGTTTTTGAGCTCCATACAAAACATGTTTTTTGTATTAATTGTGACGCATAGATCAAAAATATACTCGGGAGTAAAACCATCATTTCTGATACATTTTGGAGTGGAGAACCCAAAAAAAAAGGTGATCCAATTTTTATCACCTACCATTGGGGCTCAAGAATTTTTTTAAAAATACATACTTTTCTTTGTATGGGAGAAATATAATATATTTTGAAAAATTCTACCTCCTTAATAGAGGGTAGTAAAAATTGGTTTAGATTTTTTATGGATTCTCCACTCCAAAATCTATAAGAATTGATTGTTTGAATCGCGAAAATAGTCATTGCCTAGCCGTCATATTTTATACAAAAAACATGTTTTGTATGGGGCTCAAAAACTTCAATGAAATACGCTGAAAAATCTGGGCGTGATGAGGAAAAAGTAAGTATGAGGAATTGTAGATATAAAAATGCTGTAAACTAGTGTTATCAGTATGAATAAAACATAAACTAGGGCAATAATTTATAAGCTCTTGAACTAAGGAGCCTTAGGAGATAGACGATTCAAGCTAAAATATAATTATATTAACCAAAGTTTCAATTCTTCAAATATATTTTCATTGCACAAAAATAAAAAACCATTGTAAAATATTAAAAAACTACCATAACTTTCCCTTTTGTTCTAATAAAGATAAAACCCAGAAAATCAAAATTGTAGGTTTTTTATATCCTTCAAACAAATTCAAGGAAATCGTTATATATGACCACAAATCCAAATTTCTGGGTTTCTCAAAATTCAAGATATCTAAAAAATAAATGATAAAATGTTTAAAATAAAAATAAATTAATTTCTGAAATTCTTAAAAATTGAAGTAGCAAAATTTTGAGCTGAAATTAGAAAATATATTAAATTAATTTAATTTTTAGTAAATAATAAATAATAAATAGAAATGGAATAATTTTATTTCAAATTCCTAAAAATAAAATCTGATATATTAAAGCATCAAACAAAAAAGCAGGGCATTAAAACTTCAACCTTTTTTAGTTATTTTTGATTGATTTTGATTGTTTTATTTTTGTTTTATTTTCGTTGTGGTCTGATTTGATTTCATTTGTGCGATTTCTGTTACTTTTCTTTTTGATTTTTCTTGCATTTTATTTTAGTGTCTTCGATATGACAAAGTGAGTGATAGGAAAGGTAAAAATGGATAGAAATAAAGGTTAGGCGAGAAGGAAAGAAAGAAAGTCTGCCCGCGATATTTGTTTAACGTCAAGTGAAAGATATATTTTATATATCCTTTTTTGTTTTGTTTGCCTACAATTTGATTGGCATACGAGAAGCCGCTTCGTTGTCGTTGTTGTTGTTGTTGGTGGCACGTCAAGCTGGCTCTTTGTCAGCAACATGTTGCTAGCAACAATGTTGAGGCTAATTAGCCAAAGTTTAAATTGGACAGACAATTGACTTTGTATTTGAATTTCTGTGTGTATGTGTGTGTGTGTGTGTGTGTTTGTAGTTTTTATTAATGGGCGGCAAACCAAAAAGAAGGCAACTTCTGCTGTTGTTGTTGCTGCTGGGTCTTTGCGGTCTTCATCTATGCTGCAACTTCACCTGCTGCTGCTACTGCTGCTGCCAGTTCTCTTGTGGCATGTGAACAATGTGTCATGTTGTTCTTGCTGCTGTTGCTGCTGCAGCCACCGGCGCATTGATCATGCCTCTAAATGTTGCCCGGCTGTTGTTCGCGCAATCAATTTGTTGTTGGTGTTCAATTAATTGTACCTTCAGATCTTTTTTAGCTACTGTTTGTTGCTGTTGCTGTTGTTGCTGTTGTTGTTGGTGGCGCCATTCAATTTCATTGTCGGCGGTCGATTACAAAGCAATTTTAGCGATTAAAATCAAAAACAAGTAATACATTTTACTATTATTTGAGGCAACCAAGAAGAAGACGAAGACGAAGAAGAGGAAGCATTTGTTTGTTTTGGGTGGTCCTTTAAATCCTCAATTTGCCCTGTCATTGTAATCGTTGTTGTTGCTGTTGTTGTTGAGACAATAGAATTAAATAATATTGATTTATATACGAAATATTATTTAGCCTGGTTTGTTGTTTTTCCTTTGACACTCTAAAAATTTCTGGTCTGGTGAGCGGCAATCCTTGCCTCAAGGATTCGAAAAAAAAAAACATTGAGAGAATATGCAAAAAGATGCTTTTTTAATTAGCCTTAATATGCTGACGACAAAAGGCAAAAAACAAAAAAAAAGATACAAACGAAATGGCAAAAAAAAAAAACAAGAATATTTAAGAAGGTGGCAATATTAGAAACCAAAAAATTTTACTGCCACAACAAAGAAGAAAATAACAAGAACAAAAAAAAAAAAATAGACGGCACATTGGCAAGGATTGACAAGAATTTTTTATTTTTATTTTTGTTTTGTTTCCTTTGCATTTGGCAGCGACAACTTCATTCATTTTAGCTGTCTTTCTTTTTTATTTTTATTTTGCTACATTTTTCCTTGTCTACTCTGTGTCTTGAAGACGAATGGAACGGATGGCAAGGATGGCAAGGAAGGCCCCCAGGGGGAATGGTTTGGGTTTTGGGATTGGTTAGTTGGACAAAAGTGTTAATGGCAGCTAATAAGGCGGCAATGGCGGCAACCACAACAGCAACAACAACAACAAATGACATTAACAAGCGTGACAAAAAAAAAGAAAGAAAGAATGAAAAAAGCAAACCATTAAAGGCACAAAGAAAAATATGAAAAAGATGAATAATAAAGAAACAAAAAAAAATGAAAATAAAAAGAAAGTTTTCAAACAAATAAGATGGGTATAAATTTAAATAAAATCTATAGACAGATAATAATACAAAATTGAAACCGAAATTTTGAATTTTGTTTTCCTTTTCCATCCAAAAATCTAAAGCCGTCAAAGTCTTTTATTTGGTTTGATTGTTTACACTGAGCAACCCTGAAGTGGCAACCCCAAATAAATATTATTTTCTAATTCTTTAATATTATTTTAACAAATCATGGCTTGATCTTTATACGATTCGATTAATATTCAAGAGCGTAGAATTTTTATATCAGCTTAAATAAATCTAAGAAAAAATTTATTTTAAGGTCTTTCTTTTTATAAATTAAAATATTAAAATAAATTCGAAATTTGTTTACTTTGATAATTCCCAATGCTAGTATTTAATACTTGATATAAAAATTTATTTGAATTCAAAATGATCTTAAATCAAATCAAAAATCTCAATTAGAAATTAACGGACCAGCGAAATTGAAATTCCTGAGTTTTTCTAAGTAACTTTGGGTTTTTTTAGGATCTCCTTAAAGTCATCAAGGCCCAGTTAAAAACCTTGAATCGATAAATCATAGATTGGCCAAGCATTTCTTAAATTCCTTTTAGAATATAAAAGGAACAAAATGGTAAGACGAAAATCATAGTAATAATTTAAAAGTCTATTGTAATAAAAACGGGAAATATATAATATCCAATCTTAATTAATGTAAGAAAAAGTTTTGCAAGCTAATAACTTCAATTTGAACTAAACTGGTAAAGGAATTTCATATTGCATTTTGAGTGCCAGACAAAAGCGCCTGAAGAATATTTAAGAATATTTTTTTAAGCAAAGAAATAATGCCAACTTAAAGTAAAAAAAAAAAGAATATACGAAAAAATTGTAATATTGATTATTTTGTTTCATTTTCATTTATTTTTTTTTGTTGTTGTTGTTGTTTGACCATTTTCATTGTCAAGGTTAGCCAGACACACTCAACTTTTACGCACAAAATTCTCTTACGCACTCACGCACAATTTATTCTGGGGTGTGTTTTGTGTGTGTGTGTGTGTGTATCTAACAGATACTTTGGCCTGGCCCGGCGTGCAATGAACTTTGTTGTGCCGGCAAATACAACGCAAACACTCGAGTTTAATCAACTTTGCCAGCTTTGCCGTTGTCGACGCCGGCGTCATCATCATCATCATCATCATGATGATTGAAGTTTATGTGTGTGTATCTGACAGATACGCACTCTTCATGCCAGATACAAGATTCAATGAACTAAACTGGCAAAAACAAAATAGAAATTTTTGCGCCTTTTCCTTTATTATATTAGTACAACTAACCGTTATTTTTTGATGAATTTTTATCAACAAATTTTTAATTAATTTTTTTTTTTTTTTTTGTTGCCAAAACAAAAGCACAAAACATAAGCATGATAAATAGATAGATAGTTGAGCTAAAATAATACATACAACAAGAGCAACTTGGACTTGAGTCAATGAACCAAAAAAAAAAAAGGGTCAAAAGTTGGCAGAAATTCGCAAAAACAAAAAAAAAATCAAGAAGAAAAAACCATAAATACAATTTTTTTTCATGTTACTTTTTTGGGTTAATTTTTTTTTTTATAAGTTTTTTGCTAGCTGATATACAATCTGCATACAATTATGATAAACTGATGGACTTACAAAAATACAATATAACTGTAAAGTTTGTTTTTTTATTTAAAAAACTATGTAGATTTGATTTATTTGAACAATTATGATACAAGTTAAAAAGAAAGTAGGAATAGGAAATTTAAATTGCTAAAAATTACTTAATTAGAGTAATAAAATTAATATTAAATCCAAATATAAAATATCATCACTAAATCATTTACTACATATTTCTATAAAAAAAAAATTAATTTAAAATCTAGCAACGTTTTTTTTTCTAACTTTTTCTACATATTTTTAAAATTACTATCAATTTGTTGTAAATATAATTTATTTAATTAGCCTTAAAGTGTTTGTGGCTCTGGCTACATTTCAATTATATATTAAATAAATAAATAATTAATAAATTGTAAATATTTTAATACTCTAAAAAGTCTACCAAATCATTTTATTCTAATTTGAGAAGAAGAATATTCCAGATTGATTACACAATTGAATTATATTATCTCTGCAAGGATTTATCTTCAAATAAAAGTAAATTCAAATTCTTGAACATTTCTTTTGCTTTGATTTTACTCAAAAAAAAAGTATTAAGTAATTTCTAAATAAAAAATTACAATTAATATAAATAAACTGCTGCAATTTAGTTGATTCTTTTTTTTGCCAATTCAGCAGCAACCATTTTATCGGTTTACAAACATTTTGCAATGTTCAATTGTCAATTGTCATTTTGGTGATTTGTTTTTTTGTTTTCTAAGAAATTTAGCAATTGAATTACGCTTTTTGTAAGTCTTCTTTGGAGCTTCTGTTTCAAAAAAAAAAAAAACAAAAAACTAAAGCACAAAATAAACGAAATTAAATTTCAACACCAATTTTTGGCCAGTGGGCGTTTTAAGTAGCGAAAATTTATGACCAACCAAAGTGAAAATTGCAAAACAATTTTAAGCAAAAAAAAAAAAATAAAATAAAAAAAAAAACAAATTACAAAGAAGAAGAAATGAGCATCGGGGGTCAGAAAACTTGTTGTTGTTGTTGTTTTTGTTGTTGGTGTTCATGTGAATTTGGCGCGGCTTGGGCAATGGCCAAAAATGTATCTAACAGATACTCGGTTTCGGCATAAATTAGCAAACCATTTGTTTCGCCAAAAACAAAAACAAAAACGACAACAAAAAAACGCGTCACGGCTTGCGAATTTTTTTTCTTCTCAATGTTGTTGTTGTTGTTGTTGTATTTTGCGAATTTTAAACATAATTTTACATTCGATTTCCTCAATTAGCCAAAAGGAGTCAACGGCAAACGCACAAAATGCCAAACCAACCAGTCAGCCAGCTGGAGTATCTGTTAAATGTCTGTGTGTGTGTGTGTGTGTGTGTGTGTGTTTGTGTCGGTATCTGTAAGATGCGCAAGTCAATTAATCAACACGCTGGGGGCATAGCCAACATAAAATAAAAAACAACAACAACAACAACAAAAAGAATTGGCCACGAGGTTGAGGGAACACAAATGTGAAAAGAGATCTGCTTAAAGTTTTGGCACCAAATAGAAAAGAGCAGCAGCTACTTAAATTGGGTCATAGTCAATTTCAATTTGTTTCACATAGAAAAAAAATTATAATTTGTAAATCTAAATAAATTTGATAATTTAAAAATCAAAAAATTACCAAAAATAAAATATCAAAATTAAATTAAATTAAAAACTTCTTATTATTGTTATTTATTATTAAATTGAAAAACATTAGGTATAAAATACTAATTCTTAAACTAATATTAGCTACTTATAAATTCCCTAATTATTATCAAATCCCTATTTATTATCAAATTTAAAAACATTACAAAAATACTAATTCTAAAATTAATACTTCTTATAAATTCCCTAAATTTGAAAAAATAAAAAGAAATGACTTAATTAACTTTAAAATTTCTATGTAACCTTTTTAATTCCAATTCATTTCTCATAAATTCCCTTGAAAAGAAAATTTTAAATCAAATTTAATTAATTCCAAAATTTCTTTAAAATCTTTTTAGTTCTAAATAAAAAAAAAAACTACCTAAAATAACATATCAAAATATTTAATAAAACAAACTCATTAATTAATTGCTCATACTTTCCCTCTTTAAATCTAAATATATTTGAAAATAATTTTAGAAAATTTACTAGCAATAAAATTTAATTAACTCTAAAATTTCTTTGTAATCCTTTTAATTCGTAATATATTTAAATTAAAATATCAAAATATTTAATTTTATTGTATTTAAAAATAATTTTTAAAAATACCAGAAATAAAATAATAAGAAAACTCTTTAATTTAATACAAAAATTCATATAAAAATAGTTTTAAAAAATAAAAGAAGAAATAATAGAAAAAATTCAAAAATTCCTTGTAACTGATGGGTTAATTTTGTGTAGTTTTTGATTTAGAGATTTCATCGTTTGTTTTTTTTTGCAAATTTTATGCGTATGACACTTTCTTGTTGCTGTTGTTGTTCTTGTTGATGACTGTGACCGATTGTTGTTGTCGCCGTCTTTTTGTATCTTTGGTTTTGCATCTGCGACGGGTTCAATGCGCCCTGGTTAAATTGGTTAAATTGTAACAGAAAATGCGAACATATTCGCACTCAAAGATTATCATGGAGCCCCCAAGCTACAAATCCAACAACTGAGATGGAAACGGAGATGGAGACGGAGACGGAGAATGAGGCAATGATTAATCTAATGACTGCGTCTAGAGTGAAGCCCAATCGAATGAAAGTTGGCCAGTATGCTTCTTTATATTGTATCTTTCTCCTCTCTTTACCAATCAGCGGGTGGTGAATTTGCCTGGTTGGAGCCGAGAGCTGAAATTGAATTGAATCAATATGAGGTTAATTACAAATTTTTACACCATTCATTTGGGTCACTTAATAAGCCTCTAAAAAAGAAAAAAAAAAAGCAAATTGGTTAAAAAAGTAATTGGAAATTATAACAAATCGCTGGATATAAAACAAAAACCCCAAAAGACAAATAAATTGAATGCATTTAATTTGTTATTTGATTTTTGTTGTATTTTTTATTTAATAAAAATTTATCCACTTGCATTTATCAAAAATAAACACCCACAAGGCCACGCCCACAATTTTTGCTGACTCAACATATTTAACAAAAACAAAATAAAAGCAGAAGGAAAATAACACACAACTTAATAAAAGGCAAAACTTGGCAACAAAATCATTTGCATAAAATAATTTTGCGTGTTTTCAGTAAATAAATTACAAAAAAAAAATAAAGATAGAGAGGGAAAAAGAAAGAGAGAAACAAAAACAGACACACAGAGGATTTAAATCTAACAAAGTCAAGCAAAAAGAACAAAACAAAAAAGGCTTTATAGAGTTCACTTCATTGTTGATATAAAAAGCCAATGGACTCAAGTGACGTTAAAGAAGTCGTCTTGGCAAATCACTTGACACCAGAATGATAATATCAATGGTATCCTTGCACACTTTAAGCCATGCTGCATACCAATTAATAAAGGATTATGACGGGAAAGAGTATCAGTATCAGATTCCGATTCCGATTCCCTGCTTCCATTGATAATATTTATTTCATCTTCTTTTATATAGAAAATGTGCCGTCAAGGGCTGTCAATTGTCTCGTCTCGTATACAAAACCATAAAGCTACAAAAGGAACAAACTAAAAACTTGGCTGATTACAGTTGAAATTATTTTTAAGGTACCGGAAAAGTTTTTTAATTTATTTCTTTTATTTTTTAGAATTTTTTTCAAGATTTTTTTCAAGTTCTTTTGATTTAAAACAAAAACAGTAGCTAAATTTTTTTTTAGCAGTGAGAATCTTTAATAAGAAAATTCACTGTACTTTTTTGTTTTTTTCCTTCTCAGCTTTTAAGCTGATAAAAGAGCACAAATAAAATCCTTTCTCATCTTTTGTTTTTTTTTTTTTTATGTATTTGAAGTGGGAAAATTCCGCTTGAAAATAATGGCTACTTGAATTTGAGATATCTAAAAAATAAGAAAAAAAGGGTGCGCTTTATATAGGTAAACATTTATAATTTAAATTAATAAAACACAGCCAAAGGCTGTTAATTTATTTTTGAGCAAATAAGTTTACTTTAATAAATAAGTAAATAAATCAATGGTTTTTCAAACATTTATATTTTTTTTAGATGGTGTAAAATTTATTTTAGTATTTTTCCTTAAAAAACTAACTCCAAATCTATAAGAAATCCAAATTAATTCACAGTGTGAGTTGAGAACTTTTTTCCAACAAAAAAATAATCGCTGATTCTGGGAAAATATAGAAAACAAGTTACATTAATTAATTAATGCAGACCGTTTGTAATTATAATAATTATAAATTTTAGCAAAATATTCTAAAATAAAAATCCTATGAGCTACAAATCATATCGGTAGACTTTTTCTTTCTTTACTTTCTTGGTCTGAAATATTTGCCCATTATTTTTAGAACAATTACCATCAATAAAATTTTTTCAATTTTCATGATTTCAAATATTTCTTGTAATAATTATTAATTTGCTCTGCTTTTAATCAATGCAAATCCAAATCCAAATCCATTGACTAACTCGTCTCACTAATAAAACAAATCTATCTGCAATTGTGGCTAAAGTTTGGTTAACTTGAGTTGCTACTGCTGCTGCTGCTGCTGCTGCTGTTGCTGCCACCAAAATGGTACATGGTTATGGATATCTATCTAACATGGCATTTTGCCTGTTCTTCATTTGCCAAGATGTGGACTGACGGGGGGGGAGTGAAGAGAGAAGATTGCGAGAGTAACATGGCCACCAGTTGATAGTTTGGCGACGACTTGCTTGCTGCTGCCTTCCTTCCTCCCATTAACATCTTCCATATCCGTTGATTCTTAGTTGGTTGGTGGCCCATTTGGTTAGTTGGCTGCCTCACATGCAGAAAAACTGCAACCAAACAACTTTTCTGCATGTGGATGGACCGTTGCTGCCTGCCTAGGTAAAAGTGGACGAGACTGGGTGAGTGGGAGGAGCAGAAGTTGCTCGAGCAGTTGAATGGAAGGGTCCGTCCGTCTGTCTGTCCGTCTGGGGCTCTACAGTCGGCTTAGCATAATAAACGTCAGAATTAATTGGATTTTAATTGTCTGTTAAGCGCTGAAATTAAGTGCAGCCAACTAGGATTGTTGTTGCTGCTGCTTCTGCTGCTGCTGCTGCTGCTGCTGTTGGTGAGTGCAACTACAACATGCTACAACAAAATGTATTACCAACTGACTGCTTTATTCATGCGCCGCCAACTGAACTGAAATGTTTCCCATTCATGGCAAACAAAACCAAAACTTGAACAAAAAAGAAAAAAAAAAAGACGAAGAATTTTGTTTTTTTGTTGGGGGTTTTCGGCGGCGTTGATCTTAACAATGATCACTGAAGCGACACACTCACACACACACACACACACAGATACACATTTGCATGTTGCTCGTTGTTGGTAGTTGGTGGTCGGTCAGTTGCTGCTGCTGTTGCTGCTGCTGGTTCTTGACTCTTCTTCACTTGATGCCGCCTCTGCGATTGCCTAGTCAAGTTTTATTATGTGACACGCGGCTACCATAAATACAACAAAATATATCCAAACACACACACACACACACACATTTAGTATCATTCATCTAAATAAAAAAAAAGAAAAATAAATAAATAAAAAAACGAAGAAGAAACATTTAACAATTTTTAATTGATTTCATGTAGGAATTCAATGTTCCATGTACTTAACGATTGGTAAACTAGGCAACATTTCAAGTTTGTCAAAAGCAACAACAACAATAAATGTTGCCAAGGCTTAGAGAGACATTTAATTACAATAAAAATAAACAAAAAATGGCATTGGGCAGGTAAAAAGTAAGGAAAAATTCTGATAAATTTGAATAAAGAGAATTAATAAAAAATAACCCAAAATTTATTTAAAAATTAGAATGACAAATCAAGCCGAAAAATAAGGCAAGAAATAAGTTAGAACCAAAAAAGTTTAGTACCAAAAAGATTACAAAATATTATCAAAAAGTAAGGCAAAAATTAATTAAAGATAAATCAAATTAAGTCAAAAAGTAATTAAAAAAAAATAAGGCAAAAAATAAGGCAAAAAATAAAGTCCAAAATTAAGGCAAAAATCAGGACAAAAAGCAGGCTAAGATAAAATAGAAATTAAGGAAAGACATGACAAAAAGTAAGGTAAGAATAAGTTAAAAATAAGCCAAAAATTAAGACAAACTAAGGCAAAAGATGAATTCAAAAAATAAAGCAAAATGTTGGCAAAACTTGAATCTAAAATAGACTAAAAAACAAAATAAATTAAGTTTAAAATAAGCCAAAAATTAAGGCAAACTAAGGCAAAAGATGAATTCAAAAAATAAAGTAAAATGTTGGCAAAACTTGAATCTAAAATAGACTAAAAAACAAAATAAATTAAACGGCTAAATAAGGCAAACAAATAAGGCAACAAGTTAAGTAAAATGCAAGACACAAAATCAGACATTATCAAAATTTAATCAAATCTAAATCAACCTAGAACAAAAATAATTCTTGCTTCTTAAAAAGTAAATTGAGAGCCTGAATTTTTTTTTTTTTTAAAAGAAACTGAATTTTCTACCATTTTTATTATTTATAAAATTTCCTATGGCTTAATTAGAATTTGTTTGTTAGAATAAATCAATTAAATTTAAAGTTTGCCAAGAAATGATCACTTGTCCTTGGGCAACATTTTTCCCTTGGCCACATTGTTGCTGGCAACATTTGAGGCATTTCTTATAAGAAATATTGTTAAAAACAAAGCCGTCAAAGGATATGGAAACAAGAAAGAACATTGAACCTGGAACATTGAACCGGAGCGCTGCGTATACGCAATGGAATAAAATGAAATGAAATAAAATGAAATGAATGGTCATCAGCTGCTGGCAGGACATGATACAAAAAGTTAGGCGAGTCAGCTGTGACGATGAAAGAGAGTCCTTTTTTGATTTACGCCCCAAAGACAAGTTCAATGAACTCTTGCCAAAAATAAAAATAAAAAAAATAAAGGACTCGGATAAACGAACCCTGTTTGCCTGCCTGCCTGACTGACAAGTCCTGCTGCCTACCTAGGGGATAATCCTCCCGCCACACGCACGTGCCACACACACACACACACACATACTTATGAGGACATTGGCTTTTTTTTTGGGCTTGTTGTTCGGCTGCTGCTGCTGTAGGTCTTCGTCCTGTGCGTCCTTTTATTTTTGGTCGTTTGTTTTCGGGTGTCAATGTCCTGACTGCGTGTCCTGTTGGCGGCGTCGGCAATTTTGTTGCCTTTTTCGTTTCAATTCGTTCTGTTTTTGTTTTGTTTCGTTTCGTTTGTTTGTTTGGCTTTGGCTTTGCCTTTCTTTGCCTGCGTTACGCTCAAATGTCTCAGACGACGTTGTCACACCGTCACACCAATCCACTCCAGTTATTATTATTATCCTCCTTCGCTTTCGCCTTTGTCACGTTCTCGGTTCGTCACATTTTATTAGCCGCAGCTTTTGGCTGCAGGACATTGAACGTCTGTTGCGCCTTTTGCCTCGTTCTCTCGGGCCCATAAATAACGCAGCCTGGAACAACAACAGCGACGGAAGCGCAAGGAACAAGTCAAAACCCAAATGGGAAGGAATCAACAAAAAATAAAAACCGGTGCATTGAACTGCGGCCCAAAATTTATTTATGTGTGTATGCCCCGTTATGTGTGTGTGTGTGTGTGTGTGTATTTTGGGATTAAGCGCGTGTCATGCGAGGGTGCCAAGGATGCGGATCAGCGAACTCTTCCGGGGACAGCTGCAGTCCTCGCCTCATTGAATTAAGCCCAAGTTATACCTAAAAAAAAAGTGTTGCAACTCGGCTCTAACGGTAACTTAACCCTAAGCATACACACACACACACACACACAAGTTTTATTCAATTTTAACCCATGAAATTTTCGGCTTGGTTTGAGGCTGATAAGGCCCGGCAGTTTAACCTTCTTACCCTAATACATTTTAACCGGGGACATTAAACCATGCCATTCCCAATTGTTTATCGCCCCCGCCTTTTTTGTTGCCGCTTAAAAGTCACACAGCCTTTAGGGACAAATAACCAAAAAAAACCGAGACAAAAAAAAATATTAAAAACAAATTCAAGTCAAATTTCTTTGAATCATAAAGACACATGCAAAATTTTCAATACTCTTAATCCAAATTATTAAATTTTCTACCTTTAGTCTTAATCTAAATAAATCAAAAATAAGCCTTGTATTTTTATTTGTTACTTTCTTAATTTAATAGAGAAATTAAATTCTGTCATTAACTTGACTTAAATAAAATAAAAATAAATCTCAGCATTTATTAAATTTACAATTATTTTATTTTATTTATAAATCAAGCAATTTTTTTGTTTTATATACAAGGTTTTTAATTAGCTCAATTCGAATTTAAAATCAGCCTAGAATAAGAAGTTTTCTTTAAATTAATTGGATTTGGGAAAACCTGGAATAAAAAATAATGCCAACAAAAAACAGTAATTACAATCTGCTTTCTAATTAATAAATATTTTTTATTTTATAATTGAAATTTATTAAGTTAATTTTTAACGAAATTTTTGAATTCTTAAAACTTTATTTATGAATTTATTACGCTTCGAATTCTTATATTAAATTAAGTTTTAATCATTTTATTTTTTACATATGTTTTTAATTAATTTTAATTGTTTTTTTTTTGTGAAGAAAAATTACTTATAAAATAAATATTGGTATAATAATTAATTTTAAATTGAAGAAAACAAGTATCAAAATGTTTATATTCCTAATCACAAACTTAAAGGCGATGCCAAAAAAAAAAGTGTATTTCATAGCTTAAAATGCAAGTTAAAAGCTTTGGTGTGTGTGTTTGTGTGTGTGTGGGAAATTTTTCCAGACCATCATTGAAGAAGTTTTTACTTCTTCACCATCCTTGGAAACGATGCGTTGTTGTTGTTGTTGTTGTCGTTGTCTCTGCTTTTAGTCTCCTTGATGCGTCCTTCAGGAAGGATATGCTCTGTGCCTTGGCTTGGCTGGCGCATGACTTTTGCTTTTGCGAATGCAACCATGGCTTGGCTCCCTCTCAATTCCAACAATTTTGCCATTTTGTTGCAATTTTTGTTTTTTTCTTGACTGATATTTTTGTTTTTGTTCTTTTTTTTTGTCCTTGCTGTGTTTTTGTTTTCATTATTTTTCGTCTATTTTCGGGGCGAATGGCTTAGTGTTTGTTGAGAAAAATGCCTTTGGGGCATTTAGATAAAAAATACATGAACACACATTTCCCACTCCCCAAAAAACCCAAGCCCAAAAACTGCACTGAAGCTGGAAGGATAAGGGGGGGACAAGTAAAAAGAATTGGCGACTCTTTTACTGCACATGAGAACACAACAACAAATACAAAAAAAAAAAAAAAAAACACCCAAAAGACGCACATAAAAATGTGAGACAAAAAAGTATAATAGAATTTCCCAGTAGTAAAATAGTAACAAAATGAAAGGAGAAAGATTTTCGAGGCAGGTTGCAAACTGTCGGCTGTTTACAATTTATAAAATTATGCCAAGTGAGAGAAAAGACAACCAAAAAAAACCTAGCCAAAAATAGAAATTTCGAACCAAGAATATTCACTAAAAATAAACTAAAATCTTTGAATTCTCAGATAAGAAGAAAATTAAGAAAAACCTGGAACCTTAGGAACCCTTAAAAAAAATAAACTTAAATAAAATAAAGTAAATACTTAAATATTTCCTTGACAAATATATTAAAGTATTTGCACATCAAGCAAAGAAAATTAAAGGCCAACCAAAAACCAAAAAGGTCCAATGAGCTTTTAACGCAGACAAAAATTATCGATCCAGCCGGAAAACACACACATACTTACGGCTAAGTGTTCAAGTGTGTAAGTTTGTGTGTGTGTTTGTGTGTGGTTAGTTGAGTATGTATTAAATTTCGTATACGTATCATTTAAGCAGTCCCAAAAAAGTAAAACACTTGAATTTACCGCCGCCCAGTTGGGTTTTTTTGTTAAGGTTTTATGGGAGTCTCTTTCTTTTTTTTTTTTTTTGAAAAGGATTCTCTCGGTTAAATGAACATTGAAAAACAAAAAAAAAAAAACAAACATGACCTAACACAATGAGCTATAAATAAGTTAGGCAAAAAGTTCTTTGTACTAAAGAAAAAAAATTATTTTAGTCCCAAAAAATTCATAAAAATTAATAAAGCATGTAAATCTTATATTTTTTTAATAATACCTAATTTATATACCAATACAAAAATAGGAATTAAACATTTTTTTATAGCAGAGTTTTCTTTTTTTTCGGAATTTTCCTTACCTTATTTTATTTATATATTGAGTACTTATTATCCAATCTAAAAATTACAATTAAAGGCAAATGTTTTTCTTAACAAGTCCCCAATTTTCCTGGACAACTTTTTGCCAATTATTTTAGCTGATTAATGTCAATTGGAGAATATCAGTGATTTGTGGAGTATCAGGTGAGTGTGCGGCGCTATCTGAACTGAATTGAACCAAGCCTAAAATCCAAAGTAAAAACAAAACAAACAGACAAAAAAACAATGGTAAAAGTGGCAAAAAAAAATATATAAACACACACACAAAGAGTCATAAATAAATTTTTGCAACTAATTCTGGCAGTTTGGTTAGCTGCCACATTGCGTTATTATTGATGGTGGCAGTCGAAAATTTTGCAGCCCAACAAACCAACAACAATGGATGCAACTCCAAGAAGCTCTCTCTCTCTCCCCCTCCCTCCCCCTCTCCCTGTCTCACTCACTCTGAGACTATTTGGGGGTGGTGCATTGTTGCCAGTGGCACCTTTTGTTGACGCCGCCAAAAGTTGCTGCCTGGGTGCGAAATGCCACCACAATTGCTGGCCAGGCCAGGCCACACCGGTGCTACCAAGACCAGAAGAAAGATTGTTGTTTTTATTGTTGTTGTTGTTGTTGTTGTTGTTGTTGTTGAAGTGGAGTCAACTGGCTTTATAAGTTTGGGTGCGACACGCTGCATTTGACCTTTGATTAATGATGTTAACTTGCTGATTTTGTGGCATAACAACCAATTCAAAAATTGCGGTTACTTTAATCTTAAGTTTTCGAAAAGGAAGAAAAAAGAACGAAACCACACAGAGTTTTTAAAGTTTATTTCCAAGTTGAACAGTTGAGTCGATATAAAACTAGAGACCCAATTGTTCAATTTTTAGCCCATAGATGGAGCATTTTAATAAATCAAACAGAGCTTTAAATAGTTGCAAGTATTTATAATTTCAGTTTATTTAAATTGTTTTTCTATAAAAGTTTTATGCGTGTGTATAACGCCATTTTGTTGGCAGGCTAATCGAAAAAATGAGCTTCCTGGCATATGAAAAATTAAAAAAAAAATAAATATAGAGATGTATACATATGTATGTATATCCAAACGCAGTCGGTGGGCCGGAAGTACAGTCACCACCTTCTCTACACAACCACTAATAGCTGCAACTTTGGCCAGTCAGGCAACCAAGCAGGCAACTAACCAGCCAACCAGGCAACTCGTTGTTGGCCTATCCCTTCTAAGCAGTCTATCCAAAGGACCTTTTGGGCGTCTGGTCATGGCATTTACAAAACATCATCAAAATTGTGAAAATAAACAAAAGCAAACATGCATAAAACCAATTTCCATTAGGAACTCACACACACATGAATAAAAGAAAATAAAAACTTAAAAAAAAAAAACAGAAAACAGATAGGATTCTTAGGATCCAAAACTGTGGATGCCCTTTAACAGTATTGCAATTGCGAGTTAAAATAATAAGTAAAAATAATAAGTACAAAACAAAAATAAACAAATTAATCAGAAAAATCATTTAGGATGGCAACGAAACCTGCATCAAGTAATTTAAATTACAAAAAAAATAAGAAAGTTTTATAATCAAAATATGCCCTGCCACCAAAAATATCAATTGCAACATAAATAAAATAAACAGAATTTCAAAGGCATCAGACGATCAGACCAAAATCTGGGCCAATTTAATATTTGAGGATGTACAAAAGACATTCAAATAAACCCATGGCAAGTAGGTAAAATAAAATTAAACAAAATTAAAAAAATATCAGAAATAAAAATTTGATTCCACTTATATGATGTGAGCTCCTTGAAGCTCACAAGTGGAATGAAATAAAATTGTTTTGAACTTCTACAAGTCAATTTTTGACAACGACTACTATGATCCAAAATTCAAAAATCGTTCATTTTTATAAATCCCATAAATCTCAGTGTGACCAGTGTAATTATAGAATTTCTTTCGAGTTGGTCACACTGAAATTTTACCACTGTATGTAGAAGAGGCGTGGCACAGAGTCTAGGCGGCTTGTTGGTTACTGCCTACTACTCCACATATGCCACACACACACACACACACACAGATACACACAGAAGTTCTCTCTAGAAATATCCTTAATTGATATCGCAAAAACCATTGCAAAACCGTAAAGCGAAATTCGCACAAAATAACAAGACTCCGGGCTAAATATCCATTCCGTACGTATGTATGTATGTATGTATGTATGTATGTATGTGCGTACGCATGCAATAGCAACAAAAACGCAACGAGTTTACTGCATGCGATAGGTCGGAAATTTCTCGCTCGCAATCAACTGTGAACTCCACCCTCCTCCTCCTCATTCTCCTCCAGCCACCCCATATCTGTCAGGCTCACGTCCGTCCGTCCGTCCGTCCATCCGTCCATTTTAACTTTACTACTCCATCCATCCAATGAACACACACACCTGCTGCAATGGCAAATGGCAACCCCCGGACATTGCATTTTGATGTACGGAGACGGAGATGGAGACGGAGAAGGAGAAGGCTAGAGGGAATGCGGCAATGGGAAACGGAGAGACGGAGTCTTTGGTCGGACCAGGGCGCATAGAGCGTAAAATGGCTGACTGGCCTTGGTTTGTATGCGTGTGTGTGTGTGTGTTGTCGATTTGGTTTGGTTTGGTTGGGTTTGGTTGGAGTTGTCCAATGCGGCTCCTTGTTGCGTGTAAGTAAAAAGAGAGTTGGAGTTCGGCTTGGCTTGGTTTGATTTTAGTTTCTCTCTCTTTCGCTATATGTCTGTATTTTTATTATTATTTTGTTATTGCTTTTTTTCGGTAGGGACACTGTGTACAGGACAAAGCTCTGGGCCACACACATTTCAGACGCTTTCGTTGTCCAGAAAAATTGCTTAAAATAAAAATTCTTGTTTTTTGACATCAACAAAATACAGTAAAATTGATGGATTTGTAGAGACCAAATTTTAAATTTAATTTAATCTATTTTTAGAATAACGAGAATTAGAATTCTTAATAAATTAATTAAATTACTTGAAAGTCTGTAGCATTTTTTTATTATATTTAGGGCTTAGATTTCGAGGCTTGTTTTAATTTTTGCCTACGCATTTTGAGAGTTGACTGTACTTCTTTATCATAGTTTAGCTTGTTCATTCCTGTTTGGGTTATTTGCTTTCAATATTATTTTTATTTAATTACCTTAAACGTTTTTTAAATAAATTATTAATTTTTGCTTAAGTATTTTGAGTGTTGCCTGTACTTTTATATAATTTTGTGCTAAATAGTTTCTTTCAGTATTTTGAGGATTTTTTTAAGGAATCAAAAACCTTTGATTTCAAAATATTTCATATTTTTTTTAAATAGCATTTGTATTAATTTAATTGCTTATGAGCATTTTGAGTGTTGACTGTACTTTTTATTAAAGTTAAGCTTGTTCCTTCCTGTTTGCATGGTATTATTTGTTGTTGTTGTTGTTGTCCTTCTTGTGCGTGGTGCAGCACTAAAGGACTGACTAAATAAACGACCGCCTACCTTACACGCCTATAAGCAAAAGAGACAAACACACACACACACACACACAGACATATGCACTAAGCTGCCCTTTGACCCCCTCTGGGTGTTTGTGTGTGTGTGTGGGTGGATGGGTGATTTTTGGATTGGGTTTTTTGGGTGCCTTTTGTACTTGGCTTGGCCGTCAGTTGCCGCCATTGCCTAAATGTGCCCAACAACAAACACATCAGCTCTTTCAACCCCTCAGTAGTCATTCGTTTGACTATTTGTCCGTCCGTCCGTCTGTCCGTCTGTCAGTTGGTTTGCCTTTTGCCGTTGCAGCTTTTGAAGCAGAAAATCGATAAATGCGCACGTACAGAAACAAAAATATATATATACATATAAAGATATATACATATATATATACTTATATATATTTATATACATGTGTGGCACATAGGTGCATGTGGCAACGTCATGCGTCACACACACACACACACACAGACGGACGGACGGACACGGGCATGGACGAGTACGGCTCAAAGTCCCTACGTGTGCTTTGCTGTTTCATCAATTATTTATTTCGGTTTTGTGCGAAACGACGAAACGTCGACGACCAAACCAAACCAAACTAAACCAAACCAAACCAAGCCAAGCCAAGCCAACCCAACCAACAACCGACGACCAAAGGACCAAAAGGACCGGACAAACGATATGGAGTAACCCGTTGGGCATATCGTGCCACTTTAGGCAAAATGGCTGCCACAGAAAATTGCATGCCACTAACCATACATAGATACCATACTGAATACAATATAAAGTATTTGTACGTACAAACATATCTATAAAAGGATATACCTACATATATTTATAATATAGAATTTTTTTGAATTGCCTATAAAATTTGATTTAATTCTTTTCATTAATCTTAAAGTTTGATGAAAAATGAACAATTAATTAATTCAGTCTTAAAATTCTTGATTTTTTAATATTGTAATATTTTAAAAAATTAAATAAAATGTTGAAATAAAATTAAATATAACTGACTTATTTTGCTTGGCTTGAATAATTTAATTTAACTGAAATTCTTTATGCTTATTGAAATTTAATGCAACTTTTTTTGTGTGCTTTTCCCTTTATTATTATTTTTTTTTTTTTATATTGAATCATAAAATTGCTTAATTATATTTATATAATAACTATAATTTTTTTTCAACTTATTGGCATTTAATTAAATATTTTTTATCTATAAATAAAAACTGCTGTGTGGTTTTCCCCACTCATGAAACTTATTAACATTTAATTCAAATATTTATTTATAAAATCCGCTGAGTTTTCCCGCATTTAGTGTAATAAAATAAATATTTTTTAACTGGTGTAAAAAAGTACTGAAATTTTTCGGAATTAATTTGAAGAGCTTCCAAAAAATGAAATCGTTTGCCAAACTAAAACCACAACCCGCAGCAGGTGCCACTCAGCCAGGATAGCCAGCCCAATTCCAATCCCAATCCTGTATGTATTTCTGTATCCTTTGTTTTCAGGATCCAAGCGTGCGTCTCACCGTATAGACTTAAAACGATTAATAGCAAAGCTGACCAAAAAAAAAGAAAAGATATGAGATGAGATGAAGCAAGGTTGCTGCAATGTGGATGGGTGGCAACTGTGAAGAGTCGAGTCAGGTTGTAGTGGACATCTCTTTTGTCTAGGCAAACAAAACTACACAATGAGGGAAACTGCCGATAAAATTCCTCACCTCGAGCCACACACACAAACTTTTGCATATGCAATCCACCCACTGATACCAATTTCTATTCAGCATTCTCTCTCCCTCTCCCTCTTTCTCTCTCTCTCTCTCTCTCTTGTGTATTCCCTTTCTCTTTCGCTCTTTATGTGGTGTGAGTTTGTAATGCGATAAAAGCTACATGAAACTTTTGGGTAAAAAAAAACAGAAAAATAAAAGCAACCAACAACAACAAAATCGTTAGGTTCGACGTTTTGAACTGCCCAGAGATGTGTTGGAAGGATAACTGCTGCAGGACACAGTATAGACGACGACGATCTGCTTTTGACCACCCAACAAAAACAACAACAAAAACAGCAACAAAAAAAAACACTAGAGACGCGGGAAGCAGCACCAATCACACACCAGGCACACCAAGACCCATTGTGGGTGTGGCCAAATATTTTTATTTTTATACCCGAAAATTTCGAAAAGCAAAAAAAATAATCCTATGAAAAAAACTACACCAGTTTGACATCCAATTAAGACAATTATTCTTATCAATTAAAATCTAAATTTCATTGACACAATGAGCCAAAATGATATTAACCGATTTTGCTGGAATCTATGTACATATTGTACAATTCAAATAATTTAATTGACAAATAACACAGGCCAACAAAATTTTGTTGACTTAAATATGATGGCCGATTCTTAAAGGATTTTCGTCGTCGAATCCGAAGCTGCACTTGAAAATATAATCTTTAAGAGTCATTTTCATAAAGCATTTTAAAAGCCTTTTAATAATTGTATCCACTTTTTTGATATTGGATATTAAA
>JAWNPY010000073.1:0-18833 GCA_035078625.1 Scaptodrosophila scaptomyzoidea
CATTTACAGCATCCAAGTGCTTCAAGTGCCCAGACAACAACAACAACAATAGCAGCAGCAACAGCAACAACAACAACAACAACAATGTCATCATCAAATTTAAAACCAAATCGTTCACGTTTCATGATCAATGACATTTTGGCGGGCAGTGCAGCGGCAGCAGCAGCCAATGCGGCCAGTGTGGCAGCAGCGGCGGCCTTTTACAAGCATCAACAGCAGCAGCAACATCAAAATAACAACAACAACAACAATTCTAGCACCAACAACAACAACAACAATGGAAATGAATCCACAATGAATTTGGATGATGGCCAATTACCGCCGGTGACCGCATCACATTCACCAACCATAATGATGGCCTTGCCACCACCACCACCCACAGGACACCATCATCATCCGCATGGTGGCATGCAGCAGCCGCATTCCCATCCCCATCCGCATCCCGCCTATCCGCCTGCCCTGCATGCAGCGGCCAAACTGGGCCACGTTGTGGGCGCCACCCAAATGGGCTCGAATGGGTTGAATGTGGCACAGTATGCGGCCGCCATGCAGCAGCATTACGCCCATGCCGCCCAGGTGGCAGCCAGGAATAATGCAGCCGCTGCAGCAGCAGCAGCCGCAGCCGCAGCAGCAGCGGCAGCAGCCGGCGCATCTGATGAGAGATTGGACGACAGCAGCGATTATCATGAGGAGCACGAGGATTGCGAGAGCGACGAGGCTGGCAGCAATGGACACATGGATGATAACAGCGTTTGTAGTAATGGTGAGGTGAGCTTCTATATTATTTTTGGGTGCCAGGGAGTCAGTCAAGTCAAGTCAACTCAAGTCAAGTCAAGTCAAGTTCGTTGCCCAAGTCTTTTGTTGTTGTTGGTTTTCCCATTGCTTCCCCCTATCATTGTTGTTGTTTTTTTTTTTTGTGGAAGCGTTGCGCGTGTTGAGCCGCAAAACAATTTACAAAACAAACTGTAAAAATTGAACGCCGCCGTCAGTTAGTCAGTCAGCTCCCTTCTATTTTTTATTTTTATTTTTTTGCAGTTTGTCAGAATTTCAATTATGGTGCACTTTTGTGTCTGCCGATGGAAAAATTGCATTTTCACGCTTTGCTTGCTTCTTCTTCTTCTTCCCCCCCTCCTCACCAAATTTGGCTTTTGTTTGAGCAGAGAGCAAACAGAGAACAACAAATGATGCATTTTGCCGCCCACAACATGGAATCATTTCATTTCCACTTGTTCTTCAGGCAAATGGGCAATCAGTCGACCAGGCAAAAATTCTAATTGTAAATGGAAATGGAAATAAAAACCAAATTAAAATGCTGGCCAACAAAAATATATGTAATTATATATATATGTGGCATAAAGAACGAGAGAGAAAGAGAGAGAATTGCAACGTTTAATTGTGGAAATTGTTATAAAAAAAATATGCATTTAACCCTTTTAAAAATCGCTTGAGGCTACTCTGTTTTTATTTTTTGTTTTGTTTTTGCATTTATGACTGCAATTTCCTGCCCAAGTTGAAACCAGTAGCCCCATTAAAAGCCTCCTTCAGGTAGATTGCCACAAAGATGCTGATTGAGTTTACAAAAGACTGGCTTTTTTGGGGGCAAAACAACCTTATTTATTTTGCACTTTTGTCTAACAATCAAATAGAAAAAATCAAGGTATATTAAGATTTATTCTAAAACGATTTTGGTGAAAAACTAAGCGTCAAAAGAACAGTTTAAATTTCAAAATTCAAGCTAAATTACCTTTAAAAATAAGAAGGCTTCTTCAGCTAATCAGTTTGAAAATTTCCTTAGTCTTATTCCTAAATTCCGGATATTTATTATAATGTTTAATATAATTTATTGTTAGTGTGTGTTTTTTGTGGGCCTGATTTTTATATCCCTTTTTTTTCGTTTGCCTATTTATTTTTTAGGTGCCAAAGATGATGATGGCAATAGCATCAAAAGCGGCTCCACCAACGACATGAGCGGTTTAAGTAAAAAGCAGAGGAAAGCTCGCACCGCCTTCACCGATCATCAGTTGCAGACGCTGGAAAAGTCATTTGAGCGACAAAAATATCTCAGTGTACAGGAGCGTCAGGAGTTGGCCCATAAATTGGATTTGAGTGATTGCCAGGTGAAGACCTGGTATCAAAATCGTAGGTAAGTGTGACAAGTACAGTTGCGTCCAATGCATTTTAGTTGACTGACATGAATTTTCATGCAGAACCAAATGGAAACGGCAAACGGCCGTCGGTTTGGAACTCTTAGCCGAGGCTGGCAATTTTGCAGCCTTCCAGCGTTTATACGGCGGCTCACCATATTTGGGGGCCTGGCCGTATGCAGCGGCTGCAGCCGGAGCTGGCCAAGCCCATGGGGCACCGCCGCATTCCAGCATTGATATCTATTATCGTCAGGCGGCTGCTGCGGCAGCCATGCAAAAACCACTGCCCTACAATTTGTATGCGGGTGTGCCGAGTGTGGGTCCGCTGGCCGGATTGCCCAGTACGGCTCCGTTCAGCCACTTGTCCGCCTCCAGTTCGTTGTCCTCGCTGAGCAGCTATTACCAGAGTGCAGCGGCAGCCGCAGTTGCAGCAAATGGCAGCAGTCCCGTGCCACAGCCGACAGCAGCTGGCGGAGTAATAACATCTCCGATCGGTGCAGGAGGAGGAGGAGGAGTAATCAAGCCGCTGGCCACACCGCCCTCTGAGAGCCTGGGAGTGGGAAATGTGGGCTCACCAACTGCGGCGGCCGCAACGAGTCGACGCTCAACGCCGAGTCCCACTTTAAATCCTGGCAGTCCACCCAGTCGATCGGTGGACAGTTCCCAGGCTCAGTCCGACGATGAGGATCATATTCAAGTGTGAGACAGTAAATTAAATTAGGTATGAATGTGATGTAAATTTGTGTGTGTGTATGAAAGCGTTTAATTTATTATAAACATTTTTTTAAATAATTTATTGCAAGAAAAACAAAAATTATATTTGTGCTTAAATGTGCTTATTTATTAATTAATTATACTTACATATATGCAACAATATTTATTAACATATAAAGAATCATAATAATGCATTAAAAAATAAATATGTGTTAGTAATAGAAAATAAATACTTGATTATATTTATACATTTGTAAATATCTCTAATAGTTTATTCTTTTTTTTTTTTGTGTGAGTCTATGTTTTTTTTTTTTTTTTTTAATATTATTAAGTGATGAAATACATTTAAAAATAATAATATAAAAATGCAATTTTTTTTTTTTTTTTGTTTAAATAAATAAATAAATGTGAATTGAAAAAAAAAAAGAAAACAAAAAATACAAAATTATTTAACAACTGACAGAACAAACCAACCAGCTGGAATGGAATGGACTGGACTGGACTGAGTTTGCCACTTAGAGACAATAAGTCAAAAACGTGCAAACGTGTCCAACAGCAATTAAAATAATGACCAGCAACAACAACAACAGCAACAGCAACAAGGCAGCAATTTACAAACGAGGCAAGCGGATAAAACTACCAACTGTAGGGGGCCGTCAGGGCGAGGGAGAACCAGTGATGGAGAGGGGCAACGGGGGAGGGGAGAGTGCACCCGCCGTTGTTGCTGCTGCAGTTGCTGCTGCTGCCAGCCAACCCCTAATGACAATAATTGCATGCAAAATGCATTTAACCGCAATTAGTGCATTTATTAGGCCAAAAGTTAATATATTGAATAACAGACGCAGTTGCCACCAGCAGCAGCAACAGCAGCAGCAGCAGCAACAGCGCTGCCAATGGCGGCACCATTTGTCCAACAGAACAGTTAACAGACCAGAAGGAACACGGACCACGAAACATGACCAATGTTTCCCCGGGGCACACAGAATTTACGATTGTTGCGTGCAAACATGAAAGATCCCAGCGCACAGCGCAGCCCAAAAGTACAGTTGAGCGCAAACAAAATACAAAATACAAAAAAAATAAAAATAAAAGTATTAAATAGTTGACAAGAAATTGCAAGTTTAAATTCGTTTTATTTTTTAATTATTTCAAAAATCATAAAGTGAGTATAACATATAATTTGGCCCAGTTACGCTCAATTAAATTGATAAGAATTTAGCTAAACTACTTAAATTTCAAACACCAAATAATTGGGAATCATTTTTTAAATATCATCTTAATTTTATTTATTATTAATTTATTAATTTTTCCTCATCCTACTAATTCAAAAAAAAAATATATATTTAAAGATGTTTGCTCAATTAAATTGATAAGAATTTAGCTAAACTACTTAACTTCGAAACACCAAATAATTGGGAATCATTTTTTAAATATCATCTTAATTTTATTTAAATGTTTATTAATTTTTCCTCATCCTACTAATTCAAAAAAAAAATATATTTAAAGATGTTTGCTCAATTAAATTGATAAGAATTTAGCCAAAGTCTTTAAATGCCAAACACCAAATAATTGGGAATCATTTTTTAAATAGCATCTTAATTTTATTTAAATGTTTATTAATTTTTGCTCATTCTACTAATTCAAAAAAAATATATATATTTAAAGATGTTTGCTCAATTAAATTGATAAGAATTTAGATAAACTACTTAAATTCCAAACACCAAATAATTGGGAATCATTTTTTAAATATCATCTTAATTCTTCCTCATTCTACTAATTCAAAAAAAATATATATTTAATTTCCTTTGGCCTGCCATTTAAAAATTTAGTAGGCTGTGAAAAATTCTCAAAAATTGAATTCAATCATTTCTAGCCGCAATTAAGTTTATTATTTGTTTTGGTTTTGAAGTGAAAACAACTAAATTTCATTTGCTTAAACTGTTTTTCTTTTATTATTTTTTTTACCTTTGTTTTTTATTTTGGAAAAAAAAAAAAACATTTTGTAGATTTCTATAGCGATTTTAAATTTTACTTTTACCTTACTGTTTTTTTTTAATAATAATTTATAGATATCATAATTTTCTGCATTTGGAATTCTTTCAGTGTTCTTGTTTAGTAGTTTTATTTTTTATAAAAAATTTATTTCCTGTTTTTAATTATTATAAACCATTGTTTTTTATTATTAAGAATAGATTCTTCGTCAGGTTTCAAAAATTGCATACCTACTGTTTATAATTTTCATAAATTAACTTTATCGAAAAAGAAAAGCCCCTGGGAATTTATTGAACTGATGAATATTGGCTGGTCCTGCGTCTACATGATGAAATGAACCAGAAATATTGCCTGCTTACTGTGCTGTAACATCAATTTGCATGGAAATCAGCCACCACCCAACACCTCCAAATGATGAGCTTCTCTTCTGTGTTCTGTGTTCTGTGTTCTGTTTTATCAACAATCAAAATCAACCCTACTTCAATTAAACGCACATTTTAGTGGGTGGTTCGGGTGATTCGGGCAACCACAATTCTCTTAACCAATCAGCAAAAAGGTGACATGTAAGGCTGATGCTCCCACACATAAGGGATGATAGAATCCGAATTCTTTAAGGTAAATCTTAAAGTTTTCATAAACATAAAATTTAAAGCCAACCTGTCAGAGGCTAATGTCTAATTTGGTCAAAATTAGTGCAAAAGGAAGTGGTCAGGGAATAACTACAATTTGCATATGTCCGTTTGGCTGACTCACTGACTGACCGAACCGGAAGTACGCCCACTAGAATATTTTCGTAGGTCCAAGTTGCATAGCGCAGAACAAAAAAACTTTCGCAAAACCGGATGTGCCACTTAAAAAAACTAAAGAAGAAGAAAATAAAAACTGCAAGGCGAAAAAAAAAATATATACTTGAGAAATTCAATAGAAGGCCACTTAAAAGTCATAAGCTTGGACCCATCAACATTTCCTTTGTAAAAGTAAATCAAAAATTTAAATTCTAGCTAATTTGGAACTTGGAATTGATCAAAATCGGTTGAAAAAATTCTTGCCATTATTCTACTTAAAAATTCTAATTAAAAATATGATTTACAATAGAAAACCATTTAAAAAAAAATTCCCTAGGCAAATTTCTTATTAAATGTATCAAAATCTTTTGGTCTAGGATAAAGAATCAGGAATATATACCATTTTAAAAAAGCGAAAAATTTTAAAGAAATTCTCTTGATAAAATCTGGGCCATTTGTAAATATTTCACAGTTAATAAAAGACATAATAAATTAGAGTATTAATTTTTTTGTACAGACAAAATTCTATAAACACTAATAGTGATTTAATTAATTTGTATATAATTTGATTTATAATTTTGGATCAGAGAAACTAGAAGCTGTTTCTGATGTAAATTGGAGTGCTGAATTTGAATCTAAAATCTGTTTCTCAAGATTGGTTCTAGTTTTGGAGTTATTGAAGTTCAAAAATTTGGACAGTAAATATTTTGAAAACTAGATCCAATCTTGATAAACAGATTTCAGATTCAAATTGAGCACTCCAATTTGTATTAGTTGGTCAGATCCCAAGTTGGACAAAAAAAAGTATGAGAAATTTTTAAAATATTCTACTGACTTAAAGAAGAAAGGCAAGGAAAAAAAGAAAGAAGAAATTTTTTTCACATATTTTTTGAATACCCCATTCTAAAATCTATTAGAAATGATATTTAGAGTTGCTCATTTATTCGTGAATTAACCTGTACTTTATATGGAAATCGACAACTTTATAATGCAATAACTGAAAAACTAGAACCAATTTTAATATTTCAGATTTGAGTTCAAGGCATTAAACAGTATTAAAAACCATTCTTATCTTCTCTGATTCAAAAGTTGATTTTTTTTTATTCAAAAATTAACAGCAAAATTAGCTTTTTTTATTTTATTCCTTTTCTGTTGCTTTATTTATTTTAAAGTTGCACATTTTGCTTTCACAGCCCATCATCATCATCGTCATCATCATAATCATAATCATGAGGCAATTGGTTGCCTTGGGTTCTTCTAGCCTTAAATTTACATAAATACAACGCTCAATTGTATATAAATCTTCAATATGCTTTCTATTTAGCTTTTACTAAACACTTCCGGCACATTTCTGCGGCAATTTAATAAAACCATTTTCAGCCCCAGGCTGAACAGATTTGCCTTTGCCTGCAGTCACTTTCAACACCTACACTTGGGCCAACCGAGTGTGGCAGTGGCAGTGGCAGTGGCAGGTTTGGATTGATGGCGTGACTGGTGCACATTTGGCAGAGGACGTGGACGTGGACGTAGACGATGACGATGGGCCTCGAGTGCCTTCAGTTAGTTGGCCAGTTGGCTTGGACTTGGCTAGCAGCTTACCCGTTACCTTTGACGCTTTGTCTATTGACCTAAGCCAACTGCCGGCAACTGCTGCTTCTGTTTCTCTTGTAACTTATCTAAATGCACACAATTATTGAATATAATCGTTGTGGTGAAAAGCAAACAGTGCATCAGAAATTTGCATGCCAAAATAAACAAACTCAAACTGAAACAGAAACAGAAAACTAAAACGACAATTAGGGGAAAGGGAAAGGAATAAAGGTGTTGTTTTCTGCCGTCTTTAAGGGGTGGCTTGAATATAATTTTTTTATATTTTCTTTTAGTCTTTTATTGCTTGGCAATTATACAAAAATTCATCGACAATATTATTAACTATCTATTATTATTTTTTTTTTTTAATTCTGTGTGTGTGTGTTGAGCATTTGTCAGCAATTGCAATTAAGCTCAATTTCCGTTTGGCGATATGAAAACTGCGCTATGATTATTATTAAATGCATAGTTTATGGCTACAACAGCAAAAAAAAAAAAAATATATACTTACACAATATAAGCATTAAGCGGTGATTATTTTTTTCACCCTTAAACAAATTAACCGCCCACTCGATTCACAAACAAAATGCATCAATGTCAAAGAAAAAAACAAATTAAATGGCAAAAAAGAATGTCTAGAAAAACTATCATTAATTATAAGGCTGTTCGGTTAATTATTTATTTATTTGCTCTCTGTGATAAACTGCATATTGGCCATGTCCACCACTGACTCTGAAAGTGTCAACGGAAATGGCAAAAAAAAAATATATACAATATTAATTTTAATAGTAAAAATTGATAGAGAATTAATTTAAATAGCAGATGTCTTTGTCTCTGTTTGCTGCTGCTGAAAAATGAAAAAATGAAATGAAATGAAAACATTTGTTGTTGGCGTTTTCCTATCTGGCTAATAAAATCTCTGGGCAAATTCTGGAAGAGATTAAAAACGCTTTATGGGCAACATGGCAAACGATAAAAATTATGAAAAGCAATCAACAACAACAATGCTAAAAATAACAGAGAGAGAAAGAGAGAACAAATTGAGTGTTCTTATCAGTGATGCCAAAAAAAGAAAAAAAAGGACAACCGGCAGCATAGATGAATTTGTCACATTAGCAGGATTAGCAGGAGGCAGCGGGCCAACACATATGTGAAAAGGATCTGATAAGATCAGTGGCAGCAACAGCAAAAAAATCTCTCTGCTCAGTCTAATGCGGCAGAAAATCTCTTATAGCAAGCGGGTGGTTTCGTCCTGGCTGAGGGTTGCTGAGGGGTGAGGGTAATGCAATTTCCAAATATTGTTGTTGTCAAAGTAATTGCCAGGATATTAACAAACTGGGTAGTTGACAGACAGAGTTGCAAGGATTACGCTGGCATTATGAGCAAATTAAGTGTGAAGTCCTCTTTCTCTCTCTCTCTGTTTAGTCCATTGTCCTGTTAACTTAAGCGCTTTAAAATCAACATTGAATTTTAAACACACACACACAAAAGGCAATCCGGATTTTTAGTCGATACATTGACATTTGTTGACAAAAGGTGTCACATGTCAAGTATTCTCCGGGCAGAGAGAGAGAGAGCGGGGGGGAGGGGGAAAAACAAACTAACAAATTTCTGAATGCCGCCAAAAAAAAATAGAAAAGGTTCATTCAATAGTAGTTAACCCCTCAATCATTGCCATTCCCATTCCCATTCCCCATGGACAAACGCATCCATCTCCATCCACCCACAAACAATTGCTGCCTGCTGCCATCCTTTAGATCTACTCTGACCTTTGTCCTTGTCCTCGCCCGTGTCCGTGTCCGTGTCCATTCATCGGCTTATCATTTACACTTTACGGCTCAGAGCTGGCACGTGCCATTTGTATACGCCTCGGCCATCGCATCGATTCCTTGGGCCGAGTAAGTATTATTAACCGCAAAATGCTCATAAAGGATCAATTTGTGACCACACGTGTCCAGGATAATATGCCTAATGCTGTCCAATACTTTTGTTTGATTGCGGCTGGCCAAATCGAAATCAAAAAAACCATTTGACAAAACCGTGAAGTGTACATAAATCAAAGTGTGTGGATCCCAAACCTTTTAACAAAAGGTCAAATTAAAACGTTCATCGTAAATCAAACAAGCAAACAAAAAAAAAGCAGCACTTTGATAGTTTTTAAACAATTAAGAGGATTTTTTGGAATTTTGTACGCATATTAAAATAAATTACAACATTTTGTTTTTAAATTTTGGCTAATATTTTGCCTTCTTTGTATGTTTTTTGGAGTCCACAATTTGCATTAGAAATTATTAAAATTCCATAATTATGTTAAGAAAATTTAAGTCATTTATTTCAAAACAAAATATTGAAGAACAACTGAAAACTGAAATTTTAAGAATTTTTCAAACTTTTATTTTTTGGTATACTTTTTTTTATGGTCTCTGGCGTCCACAATTTGCAACAGAAATTCATAAAAATTCATATGCATATTAAAAATATATCATTCTTTTATTTTAAACTAAAATATTTGAGAAAAATTGAAAGCTGAAATTTTAAGAATTTTTCAAACTTTTATTTTTGGTATCCTTTTTTTATGGTCTCTGACGTCCACAATTTGCAATAGAATTTGATAAAATTTTATATGGATATTAAGAATATGTCACTCTTTTATTTGAAATTAAAATATTTAAGAAAAATTAAAAACTGAAATTTTAAGAATTTTTGAAACTTATATTTTTGGGTATACTTTTTTGTTTGGTCTCTGGCGTCCACAATTTGCAACAGAAATTAATGAAATTTTATATGCATATTAAAAATATATCATTGTTTTATTTTAAATTAAAATATTTGAGAAAAATTGAAAACTGAAATTTTAAGAATTTTTTAAACTTTTATTTTTTGGTATACTTTTTTATGATCTTTGGCGTCCACAATTTGCACCAGAAATTAATGAAATTTCATATGTATATAAAGAATATATCATTCTTTTATTAAATTAAAATATTTGAGAAAAATTAAAAACTGAAATTTTTAGAATTTTTCAAACTTTCGCTTTTGGTATACTTTTTGTATGGTTTTTGACGTCCACAATTTGCAACATAAATTCATAAAAATTTATATGCATATTAAGAATATTTCATTCCTTTATTTTAAATTAAAACTGAAATTTTAAGAATTTTTTAAACATGAGTTAAACTAGAAAAAATGTTTAATACTTTGAATGGTTTAATATTTGAATTTTTGAGTAAGATTTACTCACTCACAAGTTGTTTTCAAGTCTTTTATGCCTTTTACCTTTTCGATCTTGACTTTATTTTTGTGTGTGTTCTTTAAGTGTATCATCATCTTCTGTTGCTCCCACTATTCATTAAATAATCTGCTTTTGATTTCGTTTGTCCAAATATTAAAGACTGCGCCGATTGACGACTATTTTCTGCAAAAATCGTGGTCACTGCCATTGGCAATTTCTACCTACTCCTTGGCCTCCTTTTGACTCTTTCTCTCTTTCTCTCTGTCTCTCTGTCTCTCTAGTCTGCTTCAACAATTTCCAATTATATCGCAATGCGATTGCGTGCACAAAATGACACTCTTTTTTTTTCATATACATGTGAAGTGGAATGGATGGAAAGGATGATGAAAAGATGATTTTGGTTTGGTTTGGTTTTTTTAAATTATGATTTCATTTTAGGGCCTGCATTGGCAAAGGTAATAAGGCAACACCCACAATAACAAAGAATGACCGGAAATCGGGATGAGGATGACTTAGAATTATGTTAACCTTAATGTATTTTATACCAATTATGGTCATTAAAATTGGAGAGGGTGGAAATAAGCAGCAGCTTAATTTTTATTCAATTTGAAATCAAGTCCAAGGATATACACATATAGGAACAAGGAGCCTTTAGCTTTAGCTTTAGCTTCAGCTTCAGGCCAAATCATTGAAGCAGAAGTCCGCGAAAAATGTGGGGAACTCACAACTGTCATAAAAATCACAGAGCGGAAATTATTTTGTCACCATTGATAATTGCATTGTCACTGTACTTCTGTGTGTGTGTGCGGTGTGTGTGTGTGTAGATAGTGGCAATGCTGTTATTATTATGATTGGAGGGTGTTGAAAGTAACACCCCGGACATTAAATCAAGTGGCTCACGAGAACGATGAGTGTCTATGGTATATGTTTTTGGGGGTGGCAATGCATAAATTATTGAAAAATCATTCTGCAAATAAACTCGAAACGAAATCAACCACCAAACAAACCGAAACCGAAACCAAAGCCAAAGCCAAAACGAAACGAACCGAAGGACAAGTGTCCATGTATATTGATTGCTTTGGCAGGCCATTACGCATACGCCCTGTCTAACCACAAAAAAATATATAAAGAATAAAACAAATCCAATTAATTTAAAAAAAAACTTTAAACAAGAAAAGGCATCTTCAGCCTAATCCAAATTCAACTTGTCTAATTTGACAGTTGTTGTCGCTGCTGCCAATCGAAATTAAACAAATATATATATGTATATATAAATATAAATTCAAGGGTGAATTGAGGGTAGTATGAAGTAAGTTCAGTCGAGCGTAAAGTGTGAAAGTCTGTAACGAGGCATATTGCTGGATTGTTACTGGATTTCAGTTACTGAAAATTTATTTATGTTAATTAGTTTCAATTTGATTTAATTTAGCCAGAAGGGGCTGGCTCTATAGAAAAAGAAGTAGAATGGGATTGCCAAACGAACTGAACTCAAAACTCAACTCAACTCAACTGAACTGACAATTAAAAGCACGTTAAAAACGCATTTAGCAAAAGTTGACGCCGTTGAAGAGTCAGTCGGCTCCGTTTAAGCCAAAATAAAAAAAAACCGGCTAATGACAGCTGCATCAATCGTATGCGCTAACAAAGCGTTGAAGAAATCACTTTACCAGCGGCGTCGGTGGCTATCAAGTTTGGCAAATGAGAAATGATGTTCTCTCAGTCTCAGTGTGGCATCTTCAAAACAGTCAAACCCCGAAAACAACACAAAAATCGTTGAAAATGACAACGAGACATGCAAACAAAAATCGAGAATTATTACGATGACGATGACGACGACGATTTCGACGAAAACTCTAATTTGTTGATAATTTGCAAAAACGGCCTCAAAACGAAATCAAATGAATGCCACAGATCACAAACGATACTTCCGCTGTAAATTGTTAATTGTAAATTATAAATTGGACATAAATGTAAATGGAAATGGAAATGGCACACAGATAGTTTAATTTAGTTTAGCTTAGTTTGAATCCTTTGGTGGCGGTGCTGCTTGAATTTATTGTGCTGAGCGCCAACTGCCAATTTAAAGCCAATTTGGCCAAGAGGCGCGACTTAAATGCAAACAATTATGTATTGTGGGCCTCCCAAACGATTCCTGCTTCTGCTCAGACTCGGACTCAAAGAAGACACACACAAGTTGACTGATGACTGGGGCTGGATTTGGGTTGGACCAAGCCAAGCCAAGTTAAGCCAAGCCAACCAACCAACTTGGGTGTTGATCTCACTGAAAGGCTTCTCTCTTTCCCAGTTTATTTTAAACAGATATTAATTGCTTTTTAAAATGGTCTGCAAATAAAAAAAAAACACAGTTTCTGTTCAGAATTTTCTTTCCAACAAAGTATAACTTGTACATTAAATTAAATTAAACCCTCATCTTTATCATATATTAAAGTATTTAAAAAAAATAAATAAAGTCAAATTTGCCGTCGTGGCACTCCTTAAATCACAGGTCCTTTTTTTTATAAATGGTTTACACAATATCTCGAATTCTAATGAATGAATCGATTTGAAATTTTAACTATTAATTTTTATAAATAATAATAACATTAAATTTGAGTCAAAAGTATTTTTCCAAGCTTGATACAAAAAAAAAAAAAAACAAAAATATTTAAAGAGTTTATTCGTATTTTAGGAAAGTATTTTTATTTATATTTATATTTATTTATGGTTTTATTCCTAGTACAACAAGCTTAAACTAGCTTATAAATTAAAGTACTAGTCACTAGGATATGAAAGTAAATAAACAATATGATTATGCAAACATTGGATTGACTTTTGGATTTTTAATGATCATGATAAATAAAAAAAAATGATTTTAATAAAAGAAGAATTAATGTAATTTTAACCTAAACTTCCAAAAGCTTAAAAAAAAATATAGTTGAATTGTATTAAAAAAAAAACCAATATTCATTAATATTTTTCTTTATTTTTTTGATTTAATTATTACAAACCAAATTGTTTTTTTTAATTTGAAATTCAGCCAAAAAATTTTTATGTTTTCCTAATTTTCCAAAATTGAAATTGAGAAATCATGCCAATTAAACAGCAAAACCAAAAATTCCATAGCTTTATGATTTATTGGAATTTTGAACTGAAATTTGGAGTATATATTTTTGAAAGTTTGAGCCATAAGAAAGTGTAACATTTTCACATTTAAAAAAAAAGATCTTCACTTAAAATTCCATGCAAATATATACTTACTATATTTAATCTTTAATCTATCTATAAATAGAAAAGTTTTTATAGAGTTTTTAGCTTTTAAAATTTATCTAATTGCTTTTTATCTAATTAATTTATTTTCCATGTGTTTGTTATTTTATTTATTTCAATTTTAAATTTATAAATCAAAATTAATATAATTTATTTATTTTTTATAGATTCCACTTAATTCCCCATTTATGTATTTTCACAATTTAAGTTTACTTTCAAGTTGAATGATTTCTACTTTACTTGTTTCTTTTGGGAAATTATGAAAATGTTGACAGCTGCTACCATTTCAATTTCAATCAAAAGAAACCAATAGTTCTCCACCTGACTAAAAACCAAGTTACAGAAAGAAGGACAACAATGGAATTTATTAAAACAGCCGCTACAACTTTATTACAACTCCTCCCCAAAAACCAAAACCAAAGCCAAACCAAACCTTCCGTTCCCTTCATTTTATCCACCCAAAATCAACTTGAATTCAAAGACAGACAAGCAGGGTCAAGCCCCAGGCAATGATGGGTGAATAAGTGAGTGAATGATGGGGTGGGAGTCGATTGTTCTTTTATTGGACAAGGTGGCTCGGTTGGATCAACAACCCCCAAAGTGGCCATAAAGCGACGATTTTAATTTACCCTAATGCATCTATAATTCGGCCCATTAGTGCAATCACATCAGCAATTTTCTACACTATGTCGACAACTCAACTCGACTCGACTCGACTCGATTCACCCACTCCCACTCACTTACCCCAATCCAGGGGATTGTCAACCCTTTGTTCCACTTTCTGTTTCTGGTTGGTGGTCGTCATTCCCAGCAACAAAAGGGAACCACCCACAAAGCCTATAAAACATATGGACAGACAGTCAGTCAGTCAGTCAGTCAATTCTACCTGACTTCCTTTCTCTCTTTCTCCCACTTCGTGTGTCCTTTTGCCGCTTACGCCTTTCATAATGGACGCATTTATACCAAAATATTATTTCATATGTTGACACTCGCACGTAATTAAGGTGAATGTGCATGTGAATATGGACGGAATAAAAAGGCAATGCTAACCGCGACCACAATCGGGCGTATGTGTCACTCCAATTTACTTTGAATTGTCGTCGCCGGACACGGGACAGAACTGGGACTGCAAATGGGACTGAGACTGAGACTGGAATTGGGTTTGAGTTTGGTTCAAAAACGAGGCGGAGGTGCTGAAGGGAAAAGGGAGCCACATTTCGTGCCACACATTTATGCTTGATTTGGTTTTGACTTGACCCAAACCAATCAAACTAAATCGAAATTATGACTAGAGAGAATACAGTGATATTCAAATGTTTAGAAACACGCAGATAAATAAATATTTAAAGAATTTAATTCAAAAGTCTTTTATTTTAAAAAATTCCTAAAGGGAAAGAATTATTTTTTCTTTAAAATTAATTCATTAAAATTTAATAAAAAAAAAATTTTATATAAAATTCCCTGAAAGCGAACCATAGTTTTTCTTTTAGTTTCATTTTATATAAATTAAATAAATTAATATAGTTAAAAATGATTTATGGTTTGTTTTAAATTCAAAAAGAGATTTTCTAAAAATCGTTGAATTCAAATTTATTATTATTATTATTATTTATTATTGATTTTAAAATATTACAAGAAATATTATTATTATTTATTATAAATTTAGCATCATGGACTTTCGGCTGAAATTAAATTTAAATAAATAAAAGCAAAGGTTTATATTTTTTTTTAAGTTCCTAAAAGCCAATAATATTTCTTTTCCTTTTAGTTTCATTTTATTACCCACAATTGTTCTATATATGTATTTTTTTTATTGTTTGCTTACCACTTCAATTTCTAAGGACAAAATGGGTTGGGGGGTTAATCAAAAATCAATCGACCTGGCAATGGAGTGACAATGACAATCTAACCAACCCCTGCCCAGGCCTGGTTGACTTTATATCAAGCCTATTGGTTATATAAAGAAAGCATCTAATTAGTTTGCATTGAACCTGCAATTAAAAAAACAAAAAAAAAAAAAATTATAAAGACAAAAATGAGGAGTGCTTGTCACGTGTCCCCGAATAAATATTTATCGTTCCAGTTCCACGCAAACACAATCTGCTCTTCAGCCTCTTATAGCCACTTGGCCAACACGTGTCCAGGGGAGCGGGGGAGGGGGGGATAAATGATGGAAATGCCAGGGCAAAGCAGAGAAGGGCAGGGCAGGGCATATTTTTAAAACTGAATGAATCTGCAGTGAGCGGAAAATGGATTTCTAATATCTTGTGGTAAAAACATATTATAAAAATTGAGCAAAAAAAGAAAAAAACAGAAATAACGAAAATAAATATAAAAAGGAGCCGAGGAGTCCGTCCACTTAAAATATGCTGCTAACCGACGACCGCCAACTTTTCCCTCAGGACATCCGGGCTTAAAAGTTGAGAAAAATGAAACTTTTATGAGCGTTGGTGGCTCTTAAACATTTTTCTTTTTTGCTTAGATTTTTATTTAGAAAAATTGAACATGAAAGTGTATTTGTGTGTGTGTGTGTGTGTAGATTTTCTAGATGATGGAATATTTTTTTTTCGATTAAACGCTTGAATAGCTCGTCAAAGTAACCACGCGCCTTGGCAAAATGGCGCGCATAAAATGCGATAAAATGACCGTGCCGCAATGAGTGGCAAGAGTGGCAAAATTGCTAATACTTTTTTTGGGGGTGGAATCATAAATTCATCTACATAAATAGAAATATATAAAAGATAAGAAATCTTCATAAATTAAGTTGTATTTTTTTTAAAGCATCAAAATTATCCCAATAAACGGAATAATTTTAGCTTACCTGTGTTCAAAATCAAAAGAGTTTTTGTAGAAAGCATTTAGAATCGATCAAATTGTTCCTCTATCATTGCACTTTCGATAAGTAGAAATGATCCGATTCGATGGTGAATCTGTCTTTGTATCATGGATAATGTGTGATTCGAATGATGTCATTTGGAAACAATTATTGTATTTTTAAGCATTTGCAAGATAGTGCTGTAATTCGGGAGTCTTGACGCTTCTCCCCATTTCCCCAATTTAAACGCTAGTATGCAAGGAATAATCAATGGTGCAAAAAAATTCGACTCAAGGAATTGTTCATTTTAAGAATTATGACACATTTATAGCTACATACAATAATATATATATATATATTTTTAATAGAATCTCTTTGGCATTGGCACATTTAAAAATTCCTACATTTTATTATTATTATTTCTTTTTTTTTTTGTGTTCCTATACAATTGAATTTTTCCCAAATGCTGCCTAAAAATATCTTACAAGAAAGGAAGCTGTCAAATTTAAAAAGAGGTCTCTAAAAAACCGCTAAGAAGTTGCTCTAAAAAATCACAATTAAACAAGTTAAAGTTAAAAATTTATTGCATAATTGGGATAACATTTATAGCATGCCATAAATTGTTTTAGTGCAGCATCAATTACGATTGTAAATGGAACCTAAAAGTATGCTACGATAGAATTAATTGTGTAAATTTTAATAAAATTTCAAAATAAATTTGGTTTTCTGCAATTATTTCAAGATCTGGCAACGATAGAGAAATACAAACCACATTTCTTGACTCTACTCGACATCCTCTTTCGTTTGATATGCCATTTGTCCATATTGGAGGAGTTTTAAAACATCATCAAATTTTGCAGTAAGTTGTAAGGATTTTTTTTGGGTGCCACAGATTTTAGCACATATCTTGAGAACCACTTGAGATACAGGAATATAAATGACATATTCTGATTTGTCTGAACATATCCTTTCGTTTAATATGACATTTGTCCAAATCCGACCATTTTCCATCGAAAAAATAATGAAAAACTAATTTGGGAATATTAGCGGGAAAATAGCTATTTTCAGCTAGAAATAAAGGACCTACAAGGACCAAAGATATGTCAAACGAAAGGCAATTTTCAGGCGAATCAGGATATGCTATAAAAATTCCAGTATCAGAAACGATTCTTGAAATATATGCTAAAAACTGTGATACCCCAAAAAAACCTTTGAAAAATTATTCCGAATTTCATCATTTTATAAAATTGCGCGTACATAGACAAATGGCATATCAAATGAAAGAGGACGTCGAGTAGAGTCAAGAAATAACATTTGTATTTCTCTATCGTTAACTATTCTTAAAATAATTGCAAAAAAAAACAAATACAATTTTACAATTATGAAAATAAAACAAGCCGACTTTTAGGAGTCATTTACCGTTGTAAAACTGATCGGAAACATCTGAAACTTGAAAAAGATAATAAAATAAAATAAAAGAGTAGTTTTGGGTATTGAATTTATTTATTTTCATTAGTCAATTTAACTTATTTAAAAAAAAAAAAAAAAGAACAAACAATTTCTATTTCTTTTTCTTGGCCGCTGGCAAACCACTATCAAATTCAGATATATTAAGCACCCTGGATTTGTTGAGACTTTTCATAAAGTTGCTGCGACTGCCAAGGCCGCCAGGACGAGCATCAGGAGCGCCCCTTTGCTGCTTCTGCTGGTTGTTGTTATCGGCCGTTGTTGTTGGTGGTTTCACTTGCAAATTGCGCACTTCACCGCTCACTGTGGTTGTATAAAGGCGCCGTTTACTTCTCTTCTGTTGCTTTAGTTTTTCCGGATCGCTTTGGGGCACAAAGAGTTGAATGAAAATTATAGATTTCTATATATATGTATAAGAGACTCACCGTTCTGTGTAGGTCAAACGGTTGGTGGGTGGGGCCACTTTGGGGGCCGCATGATGCTTGATAAACTTGGTGGGTGCCTCTTTCAAGGCAAAACTCTTGGCAAAGTGTCCTGTGTGGGCAATTTTCACATTGAATATACTCTTCAATTCCTTGGGAAAGGTGGTATAAAACTTCATCCAGGATACAAAGGCTGAAAGTGCACACAGAACATGTTAATGCTTTCAAAATTAATTGATGTAAATGCGAGTGTGTGGCAAACTGTCAGTGTGTGTTTCATTACAAAATAAATTTGTTAAAATGACAAATGAGCAATGTCAGTAAAGGATTTTTTTTTTTTTTTTGGCAGAACAAACAAACAAAAGAAGCCACAACAAGAAGAAGTAGAAGAAGTTGTCATTGTCA
>JAWNPY010000073.1:21327-80100 GCA_035078625.1 Scaptodrosophila scaptomyzoidea
GACAAAAAAAAGAAAAAAAGGGTTGATTGGTTGGTTGGCTGGTTTGAATGCCAAAGAGATTCCGGCGGGTGTTTTACGTTTTTTTTTTTTATTTTTTATTTTAACACGCGATCAAAATTAACTTCAAATATGAAATAATATATTTGTAGCTTTAACGCGCCACAATCAAACGAAAGGACACTGAAATTGTCTACGCCTTTTTACCCCCTCGGTGAATGTGTGTTTTTTTTTTATACCTATTTTTTTTTTTCCAATTCCTCAAACGCCCACCGGACGGTCGAGTAACTTATAATTGGAAAAATAGCCAAGCCTGTTGTTGGTTTATTCTCTTTCTTTTTTTTCTGGCACTTTGCTTCAAGAGGAATAAAAAAAAATTGTAATGAATCATAATTACAAAGTTAATGTCCTTTGGCGGTGAAATTGCAGGTTCTTGTTTGCGGAAGTTGCCGTGGGAATAAACCAAACCAAATCGAAATCAAATCAAAACTTACCCTTGCAGGCCTTGTCATGCAGCTCCTTGTCATCTTCAATTAGCTCCTGGAATTTGTGCTGTAAATTTGAGGCAGCCTCTTGTATATTACGCGCCTCCTCGTCGGGCTCCACCAGGCACTGCAAATAATTGTACATGTCTGCCTGTTGGATGCGTATGCGTTTCCCCTCCAAATGCCGCACAAATTGCGACTCGCTGGGCGCCAAAAACAAGATGGCTCGACCCCGTCGTCCTGCCCGTGCTGTGCGGCCCACGCGATGCACAAAATCGGCCGTATTCTGGGGCGGGGAGTATTGCACAACCAGTTTAATGTCGGGCATATCAATGCCACGGCCCACCACATCGGTGGTGAGTAAAACGCCAGTCTTGCATTCCCTGAAGCCCTTGAAGACGCCCTGTCTCTCCGTTTGGGTCATCGAGCCATGTAATCTTAAGTAAAATGAGAATTAATAAAGCTTTTCAGATTTCCTACTTGCGCTAAACTCACTTGAAGAAACGCAGACCTTCCAGCAAGGCTTTTGAGCTGCCTTGATGCTCCTGGTTGTCCTCCTCCTCCTCCTCGTCTTCCTCATCCAAAATGCGTCGTGTGAGTGCCTCGTTTAGTAAATCATGATGAAAATTAACCATTTCCATGGTACTAATGAAAACCATGACTTTAAATTCCTTGGGACTGGCAGCAAACTCTTTGGCCAATATAGCCGAAATGGTAACCAAACGCAATTTGGGCGGCACAATCACATAACTCAATTGCAGATTCTCTGGTATGCTCAGAACACCCGTCACATCTTCCACATATTCACCCAGGCCATCGTCCTCCATATCCAAATGACATTGCGCCTGTATGGAGGCCTTTTCATAGCCATTTGTCCCCGTTAAAGCTGCACTGGCATCTTCATCCTTGTTGTCAATATAAATGGGTTCCTGCAGGGCCAAACCGGCCAGGTTCTGTACGCCACTCGTCAATGTGGCCGACAACAGGAGACGCTGCAATTGCGGCAATGTCTCGGTGACCTCGGCACGCTGTTTATCAATGGCCTCGACTATTTGCTTCACATCGCGCTCGTAGCCCAATTCCAGCATGCGATCCGCCTCGTCCAGGACCAGAAATTGGAGGCGCGACAAGCGAAATGAGCTGGTGTGCAGCAAGTGATCCACCAGTCGCCCCGGAGTGCCCAGTAAAATGTTTAAGCCTTTGCGCAAACGCGCCTTTTCACTCTTGCGACTCTCGCCGCCCAGCAAAACACCGGGCACTATCCAAGTGTAGGGCTTGACCAGTTTCTGGAACAATTCATACGTCTGGATGGCCAATTCACGGGTGGGCACAATAACCAGGGCCAAGATGCCATCGGTGCGCTTGATTTTGGGCACAATCGCTTGCAGTTTCTCCACAATGGGCAGGGCGTAGGCCAAGGTCTTTCCCGAACCGGTTTGGGAGCGCACCAGGACATCTTTGCCGGCCAGCACATGGGGAATGCTTTTCTCCTGGACTGTGGTCAACTCTTTGATGCTTAGCAAATCTTCCAGGTTTTTTACGGCATGCGCATGCAAGCCCAAACTTTCCACCTTTTTGCCAGCAAAGATTGTCTCTTTTATGGGCTTGACAGCCCGCTGGCCCAATTGTTTTAAAGCGGCCACATCGCTTTGATCGAATAGGCCAATCTTTTTCCCTGCCGGACGCTCAGTTCTAAAGCGATTTGTGGCTTTGGGTTCAACTGTTTTCGAGGCGGCGTCGTCTTCTTCTTTTTCTGCTTCTTTGGGCTGTAAACTGGCAATTTCTGCCGCTCGTTTGTCTTCGCGTTCCTTGTCCATTTGTGCCTTGAAAAGATCACCAGCTCTGGGCGCCTGATTGGGATTAATGTGCTGCCGTTTGAGGGCCGAATCCAATTCCTGTTTGCTGAGCACGCGATTGGGCGCCTGGCCACGACGCTCGGCCCGTTTCTGACTCAGGCGTTCGGCGCGTGTGATTTTTGTCTTGGCCTGAGCTTTTGTGGGCAAGGCAGAAGTGGTGACATTAAGCATCAGATCGCCATCCATTTGAACTGTAGGAACAGGAGCTGCAACAGGAGCAGCAGGCAATGTGACTTTGTTTGTGGCAATTGGACGTCTTCTCACTGCTATGGCCTTGATTTTGGGCTTTTCCGTGCTGCTATTAAATTGAAAATCAAAATTCTCCATGGCCGGACCCGGACGTTTCATCTTGGCCACAGTGGACGAGGAGTTTGACTGAAATCAGGCAAAGTTTAACTAAATCTAATTGAAAACACATAGAAGCCATCAACTTACTGTTTTCTTCACCGACTTTGTGCCTGTGGGCTTTGTTATATTAAACATCATGTTCTCCAACATGATAAAACACGTTTAAAAATCAAAATAACAATAAAATAACAAAAAGAAATAGAAAAACGTGCGCGCTCAATGCTTCTTCTTCTTAACAAAATAACCATTCAAAGGGAAGCCAAGTGAGCACAGCTGTTGTTCAAAGCAAGCAGTGTGCACTGCCAGTGTTGCTTACGCACTGCTTTGCTGTTCTCGCTGTGCGCTGCACTGCTTGTCAGCAATTCAAATTTGAAATAAAAGTTTTCTTCTTTTGAGCAATTTTAACATTTTAAACATATATTTTTCATTTATTTCATTTTCAGTTTATATATATATATATAGATAATATTTAAATAGTTTTTGCTGGTTTTGATTTCACTCACAGTTACTGGAATATATAAATTGAACAAGTTGAAATTTTGAACTAGAATTCTTTGGTTTTTATTTGGTTAATTCTTATATGATAGCCAAAAAAAAAGTATGTATGTATGTGTGTGTGTGGTGGGTCATGTTTTTTTTTTTGCTTTCCTTCTGTTATTTTTTAACCCCAACTGCGCGTACCACAAATGTCAACGGCGGCCCAGTTAACTGACGATGACGTGGATGTTGAAGCCTCTGCTTCTGTTTCCGACACTGCTGCGACCTTTGCATTGATTGATAAGGCCTGCTGATGCTGATGCTGCTGCTGCTTTTTACCCATATCATCCGTATCCGTACTCGTCGCATCCGTATTTATGTGTACAATGCTCTGAGACATTTCACTTTCGCCATTATTATTCTTTTGGCGGCAACACTCTGCTGCATACAACAACTATGCGGTTACATAATACTCCCTCTGACGCTTCTGACACTTTTCCCGTGCAATGTAGCACAATGCAATTGTTATTAACAGCGCTATGGTCACGCCCATCCCAATGCTAACCCACATAATTTCCTCATTGATGCCCACATACGAGCGTCCTGCAAAAATACAGAAGATTCAAATCTATATAATTCAATTGAATGGTCAAAATTTGAAGCAAGATTTTTATGGAAATTATTTTTGATTTCTTTCGAGCAACATATAAATTCTTTTGAATTTTTCAAGCAAGAATATCATAAATATCTTAAGAAAATTATAAAAATTTTATTCTCATCAATTGTTAATTTTGTTTTTAAATATTTTTAAGGAAGATTTTAATAAATATTCAAAGTAAATTATGGAAATTATATTCTCATCACTAGTTAAGTTATTTTTGAATTTTTAGAGGGAGATTTTTATAAATATTTGAATCAAATTTTAGAAATCATATTTTCATAAATTGTCAATTAATTTTTGAAATTTTTAAAGAAGAATTTTAAAGAAAATATTTCAAAGAAATTATAAAAAGAATTTTTCAAGCAAGAATTTTATAAATATTTTAAGAAAATTATGGAAATTATATTCTCATCAATTGTTAATTTTGTTTTCGAATTTTTCAAGAATGTTTTTTGTAAATATTTTAAGAAAATTATAGAAATTATATTCTCATCAATAGTTAATTTATTTTTGAATTTTTAAAGCAAAAACTTCATAAATTTTTAAAGTAAATTATGGAAATTATATTCTCATCAAAAGTTAAGTTCTTTTTAAATTTTTCAAGCAAGGTTTTAATAAATATTCAATGTAAATTATAGAAATGAACAATTAAGGAATTTTAATTTATTTTTGAATTCGTGAAAGAAGAATTTGAAAGGAAATATTTCAAATAATGCGTTATTTCATTTTAAATATTTAAAGCAGATTAGAACACAAGTTTTTGAAGCTTAATTTTGGCTCTTAAACATTTATCTAACATGCATTGATATTTGTTGTTTTTATTATTGTGATTGACACTAAACCAAACAAAATCATCAACTTGAATTGTCCTGGGAATTTCTCAATGCGCTTCAATGATGATGATAAACGAAACCAAAGTGTTTTTGCATTGCATTTCAATAATTGACAGAATTTCCATTGGTCCATAAATTATGCATGAATTGTTACACAATTGTGTGTGTCTGTGTGTGTGTGTGTTTGTATGGCCATGGACAAACAATAAAAGTGAAATGACGCCACAGCTTTTGCCACCAACTGTACTGTGACTTCCACTTCCTGTCAGGGCCATGATTTGAAGGCAATTTAAATTTAGTCTAAACTTACCATTATAATAGTGATTGGAGTAACCGGCTTTGCCAGCCACGCGTCCAGCAGGCATTTTTCAGCTGGTCAAAATTCAATTTATATACAATAAACCAAAAAAAAAAAAGGAAAGGAAAGGAAAAAAAAACTAGAAACTTTTTCCAGAATTTATGGCCGCTAACAAACTTTCTGTTGTTGTTGTTGTTGTTTGCTTCACGCTGGTCTGCTTCTAGTTTAATTACAATTTATTTGTTATTATGCCAAGTTGTGATGTCCTTGATGTCCTTGTAAAATTGTTCTTGTTGTTGTTGTTGGCCAGTTTGTTACATTTTCAGGCCAAAACGATAAAGACAGCAAACCAAAGAAAAAAGTTGGCACATCTTCTGCTAAATGTCCTTGGTGGGCTGTAAAGAAATTAATTTAAATTACATTCATTTAAATTTATTGAAAAAATTCAAATTTAAGCGCTCCAACATTTTTCAAACGTTTTTCAGCACTGAAATTAAGCAACTCTGCTTTGCCTGCTGCTGCTGCCGCTGCACAGCTGTTGTTTACCAGCTTATTTAATGTTGTCCCGGCTTTTTAATTTCTTAGTCTGCTGCTGCCATTTACAGTTAAAGTGGTTTTGATTTTAATTTAATAGAGAGAGAGAGAAAGAGAAAGTGAGTGAGAGTGCGTGATATTCTTTTTTTTTAAATCCTTATTTGCAATTGCCCCCTTTCTAATAATAATTGCAGTGGATAAGGAAATCTCCAATGTTATTGAAAAGAATGACCTCAATCCAACGGAAATTGAGAATGCGAATGCGAATGCAATTGGTAAATTTGATAACGTTCCAACCACTGCCAATGAAATAGAATATCTTAATAATGTGAATGTAGCCCTAAGATTGTCTTCCGAAGTACTTTGCACAAATTACCGGGATTGTGCTTGTGGTAAGTTTTTTTTTATATTTATTTTTGTTCTTACACAGCTGATTTCTTGCAAGTCTGAGTCATTTTTACCTTATCGCATAAAACTCCCCCCCCAAAAAAAAGAAACATTTGTTGTTGGTTATTCTATACTCTTTCTGTATAACATTTAACAGGTTTAAAAAACCTTATCAATTTTTGCCCAGTAATTTGCCATTTAAAACAAATATATTAAAGTAATCGATCTAGTAATTTTTTTTTAGGTTTGGGTGAATTTTTGGCTCCGATCAAGATTTCAACAGCCAGTTTTAGTTTTTTGCTCCAATTAATACTAATTAGTGTCCAAAAAGCAAGTAATTCTCCATGCTTATTTTTATTCCCTTTTTCTACATAACCTCAAATGTTTTTTTCAACAAACGAAAATGCTCTTCTGTTCCAAGCATCTTTTGTTTTATGTGCTTCACACACATATTCCCATTCTAATCACAATATTTTTCCACATCAAAAAAAAAAAACAAAAAAAAAAAAACTGCCTGCCTGTTTGGCCTTGCCTCCTTCGCCCCCGCTGCCGTTGGCCCATTTATTTTCATTCAGTCTCTCAGATAAGCAAAGTGCAATTTGAAATGTTGGCAAAGGTCGTGGCAAATGTGAATGCTTTTGGACATTTTATACAAGTCACATGAATTATTTAAATTATCATTTCATGTCCGTAAAACGGAAAGCAATTTTCTCACAACAACAAAAACAAACAAATCTTGAAACTACAAATTTAATATCTCAATTTTCAATCCAAATTGATGGACCCTAAATTTTTTAAATCATAATAAAATAAAATTAAATCTCCCCTTGGAATTAATTAATACTAATTTTTTGCTAGCTTTATTGGAGGCCGAACCGATTTTAAGTAACGAACAATTATGGCATTTCAATGTTCGTAGCACTGACATCAATTGGAAGAATTATGTAAAACCTTTGAATGAGAAAATTCGTGGTCCTGCCGTCTATTTGAATCGTCAATGGGATTTTGTAAGCAATCATCGTGTCTCAATGACTTCGGCAAATAAACGAGAACTATTCGTTTGCCATGATATGATGGGCAATTATTTGTCCGATAAGTGAGTTTAATATAGATCTATATAATCTAGCAGGGATATTTAAAGATTTCGATTTCAGGCACTTTCACAAATCGGAAAAATTTGATGATTTCCGTTGTGTGCATTGGTCGGCCATGGATTATTTTAATTATTTTAGCCACAGCTATGTGACAATACCGCCCAGTGGCTGGATAAATGCCGCCCATCAACATGGAGTCCCCGTTCTGGGCACTTACATTGTTGAGAGTGACAGAGGCAGTGAATTGATCCATCAGGTTCTGGAGAATATCAATAGTATACACCGCACTGTGGATTGCTTGGTTAGGTCCTGCCAGCATTTCGGTTTCGAGGGTTATCTGGTCAATATCGAGTGCCCCATACGTCCAGCATATTTGAATAAATTTAGTTACTTCTTGCGTCACTTGTACATGTCGATTAAGGCGCAAGTTGCCTTGGGCGTGGTCCTTGTCTATGACAGTGTCGTTAAGGACGGGAAACTCAGTTGGCAGAATGAGTTGAATTACCAGAATTTTGAGTATTTCGCCAGCACAGACGGCATGCTGATCAATTATGGCTGGACGGATAAAAATATGAGCAATACAGCGTCCATAACCTCAAAAGAGAATGCTGCGAACCACAAAGTCTTTATGGGACTGGATGTCTTTGGTCGCGGGCAATTGGCCCGTTTCCGTAGCTCTCAGACCATCGAGCGTATTGCCACTGGCGGCTTTTCGGCCGGCATCTTTGCCCCCGGCTGGTGTTTTGAGTCCTTGGAGAAGTATGGCTACCAAATACGCCAGCCCCAAGGCGACGAGGATGTGAACAAGGCCTTCCTGCTACGTAACGAGCGTTGGTGGTCCACTTTGTGGCCCTGGCTCGGCACGCATCCGTACAAGGAGTTGCCATTTTACACCGATTTCTGTGTGGGCTCGGGCCGTGCCCTGTTCGCCCAGGGCCACAAGGTGTTTGAGTCAAATCCACCACGTCCTTTTTTCAATTTGTCCCGTCAATCGTTGCAGCCTTCGGTGCCGCTTAGCTCGCATGCCGAGCACAATTTCGAGACTGTCTACTCGGGCGGTTCTTCGCTACAAATCAATAATTCGGAGCGTGCTTTCCGTCTCTTTTGCACGGACTTTGCCCTGCCCCATGATGATAATGGCTTCATTTTGGGCTATGCCTGCAAATTGGATAATAATCTCGATCTACTCGATGTGGTCATTCGCTGCTCTTCCGGCACTAATGAAAACTGGGATCTTTATCTATTTTGTGGTGAATACAAAGAGAATATTCTACATCCCAATAATTGCTATATTTCATGCCTAAACAATTGGGATTATCAGGGAAAAACTAGCTATGATTTTCATCCAGAATTGCCAGTGAGTGGCAGTGAAAATAATTGGAAAGTTCGCTATTATCTCATACATTTCGATGGACCCGTTGTTATCCAGGATATTGGCGTCATGTGGCAACGCTCTGACAAACAAAATGGTTCCGCCTATTTGGGTGCCATTTATTTGCAGGCTGCCAAAATTCAGGGAGTCCCTAAAATTGATGTCTATGCCAATTCGCTTTGGGATAAGAATGCCAAGTAATCAATAAATCATTCCGAAAGAAAAAAGTAATCTAGTTTGTAATATAATTTTGTAAAAATAAAAATATTCAATAAAATAAAAAAATTAAAAATTGTTCACGATTTTTTTAAAATATTTTTGACAACTTTAATTGAATTAAATTTGTATAGCTTTTAATTTAATATCATATTTTATAACAACTTTAATTTAGCTAATTCTTATTAAGTTTTTATGACTTTGTTCCCTCTAACTTGAATTTTCACGGATTCTTTTTATTTTTTTTTATTTATTTTTATAGTTTTTCCTGCAAACTTTTCAGCTAAAGTAAATAAAAATAAAAAACTTTTCTCTTTAAACTTTTAGAGCAAGGAAATGTACAAAACTAAACAAAAAAAAATCATGAATGAATAAATGCAAGGAAAAAACAAAAAAAAAAAAAAATAATCCTAAAATGAATTATTTTCAGGGCTGGGAAAAATATTCTAAAAGTTGCTAAAAGTTCAAGGTAATTAATTCAATCACAAAAAGTAAGTAGAAAAGTTGATTAAAGTTTAAAAGCAAAAAAGTAAATTTTACACTATGAAAGCAATTAGAGTTTTGAATATCTCCTAAAACAAAAACGGTGAGTTTGAGGGCCTTGTGAATGAAAAAAAAAAAACATTTCCTCCTCTTCAGCCTCAATGATAAAATTCCATCTACTATTGACCGCATTCAATTCGCTGGGAAAAAAAATATATTGCGATATTTACTATTTTTTAGATATCAAAATGAGTGCATAAAAACCGCAAAAATGTCTATGAAATGAAACGGAATTGCAAAAAAACAAAGATAAAAAATTGGATCAAAAATTCAATTGCAATGAATTTGTTATTCAATTTATTCAAGCATAAAACTGATATGGAAATGTACATAAATAATTTTGGTATTAAATTATTATCAAAAAGTTGACCATGAATTTTAATCTTGAAAAAATAAAATTTAATTATTATGTGTGTGTGTGTGTAAATCAACAGTTGGCCACAATTTGCTTGCATAAAAAAATACAACAATGAAATCCCACAAACGACGGCAACAAAAGCAAAAGCAATTTTGCCACATGTGCCTGTGACAGACTATAAATAACCACATCATCAGATTGCTAAAGCACAAACTACTGCAAAATGCTATACACATGATTCCTTTGTGTGTGTGTGTGTTTATCCTGTTAACCGAGAATTATCAGGAAACGCCAACAAGACAACCAACCAACCAAGCCGACTTCAACCTACATCGAACTTTATTAGAGAAAATCCCAGTTGGGAAACTCTTGAATTTCTACCTACATACATTAAAAAACAATTTCAGAAAAACTTTGAAACTTTTTTCTCAACATTTTTAAATAGTTGAAAAATTAAGTTTATAATTTTACTAAATTTTAAAATTAGTTTTTCTAATATTTTCAATCAATTTTAAATCTTTTCTTATAAATTGAAATGTTTTTTTTTACAAAAAAAAAAGAAGGAAAACAAAATAAGATTAAGTCTTTTAATAAATAATATTATCAAAACAAATTGAGACTTGGAATTTAGCTCATTGAATCTTTGAAAAAGGTAAGAAGAACAAATAAATGGAAACCGAAATGTAAAAAAAAATGGAAAACAAAATAAGATTAAGTCTTTTAATAAATAATATTATCAAAACAAATTGAAACTTGGAATTTAGCTCATTGAATCTTTGAAGAAAGTAAAAAGTAAAGTTTCAGAATGACGAAAATGTTAATTGAATTATAGAGCTATTGTTATTTTTTTTTTGTATTTCACCAGATGTGTTCCCTTTAAATCAGCCACCTGTTGTTAAATGAATTTAATGTAAAATGTAGGTAAAAGTCATTTAATTTTATACCCATTTATACTGGTATAAATAAAAAGTCTACAACCCAAACACAGAGAGAGAGAAAAGAGAGTTTAGTTATTTACCACATCCGCTGCTGGAAGCAACTTTATAGACATTGTCCGTGTAAATTATAATTGTGAGAATGCAACGTCCGTGTACCATAACCAAACTCTTGGTTGCTGTTATCTACATCATCATCTGCCTGGGGCAGGAAGCTCAAACTCAGGCGACCACAAGGAACCGAACGGAATTTTCATGTCCGGGCAAGGCGCGTAAGTGAATTTTAAATGGGCAAAATATTGTAGATACTTGAATTTATTTCGTTTATTTGGACCAGAACGGATCGATTGCTTTGGAGGCCCACCGAATACCGGAAAGGACTTGGGCCCCGAGTGTCGGCTACGTGCTGGTTTTATCTATGCCTGGGACAAGCAATTGAATACCTGTCGTCGGATCTGGTATTATGGCTGTGGGGGCAACGACAATCGCCACTGTACTCTGGCCCAGTGCAATCGATGTCGTGGCAAAAACCTGCAACGCTGGCGATTTGGCCAACGTATGTAAATGTAAATTTATTGTCCTTGCGGTTTTCATTGTTTAACATATTTCAAGTGTTTCATTTGACACATTTAATAAAAAACAATTAATTCAAACTCATTGCCAACAGCTGTTAATTTATAAACAATAAATAGCAACAGACTTTAGACTACAAATACAAACTGCAAAAGTCCACACAAATCAAATAAACTTGAATCTTTCAACCAAGATAATCGAGTCCTTAAGATTTTAAATGGCCCGTTTCCGCTCTTTTTCCCTTGGTTCCCTTGTGGCGCTGATGTTCATCTCCTGTTTGGTGCTGGTGGTGATGGCCCAGCCCCCTGGCCATACTCATTGCGCTGCCAAGCCGAGTAAGTGCAAACATAGTTTGTGTAATTACTTTTCCATTTACTTAAATGTGAGGCCTGTCTTTTTAGCCCGCCTGGATTGCCGTAGTCCTGCCGATTCGGGCCACGGCGGACGAGGCTGTCGAGTGCGAGCTGGTCACATGTATGTCTATGAGAATAGAAGCACTCTCTGCACTCGATTCTACTATCGGGGCTGTGGCGGCAACATGAATCGCCATTGCACATTGCAGGAATGCCAGAGAAATTGCCGTGTTTGGCGTATGGAATAAGCCGGAATACGTACAATCTGAAGCTGATAATATTAAATTCAAATAAAGTTCATTTCGCCATAAGCCCAAGTGAAGAGAGAGAGAGAGGAGAGGAGATCGGTCACGAACATGCATGGACGTGCATAAACGTGCGTGGGCGTGCTTGAAAGCCTGATAGTGCTTGTTGTGCTTAATGAGTTTACCACACACACACACACACACATACACAAATTATGCCACTAATTAAAGCTCACTGTATGGCGTCACATTCAAATGCCAATGCCACAACCATTGATTTTACACACACACACACAGAAGAGCCAAAATTTGAAACCCCAAGAATGAAAGAGAAATGTTTACATTTAATTTGCAACAATCACATAAAAATTAATACAATTAAATTCATAGAACTCATTAGAATTAAGTTGATTCTTTAATACACCCATTTAATTTCTATTTTACTACGATTTAAATCTGACGCATGTGAAGAATTTTTAATCCAATGTTTTAAACCGAAAATCCCAGAAACTTTTAATTTCAAAAAATATATGAAAAGTATTTTTTTATATATTGTCTGAATTTTCAGTTAGCTTTAAGATTCTTATTATAATAGTTAATACCAGGAACTTTAGATTTGAAGCTTAAAAAAATATTTAAAAAGTATTTTTTTTATTGCCTGAATTTTCAGTTAGTTGAACGCTTTTTATTATAATAATACCAGGAACTTTAAATATTAAAAAATATTTAAAAAGTATTTTCAAAATTGCCTGAATTTTCAGTTAGCTGTAAGATTCTTATTATAATAATACCAGGAACTTTAGATTTGAAGTTTAAAAAAATATTTAAAAAGAATTTTTTATATTGCCTGAATTTTCAGTTAGTTGAAAGCTTTTTATTATAATAATATCAGGAACTTTTGATTTGAAGCTTAAAAAAATATATAAAAAGAATTTTTTATATTGCCTGAATTTTCAGTTACTTGAAAGCTTTTAATTATAATAATCCCAGGAACTTTAAATATTAAAAAATATTTAAAAAGGATTTTTTAAATTGCCTGAATTTTCAGTTAGCTGCAAGACTCTTTTTTTTATAAATTCCTAAGAGTATACAATAGAAAAAACTGTCACATATTTTGTAAATGGCTTTTTCAAAAAAAAAAATAAACAAATAAGCTGAATGAGTTAATTGCTCTTAATTGGCATATTTAAAATATTGGATATAATTTCCTTTAAATATAAATATAGAACATTAAATTGGATACATCTGCCAAATTATAGATAATATTTCATATTTGCGGTTGTTTGTTGCCATACCATTTTTTTTTATTTTTAGGTTTACTTAGGACTCTGAGAAGGAAGGAGTAGCAGGAATGTTAAAAGCATTTCCCAGACAACTTGTGAGTCTGAACGCGTGTGGCTGGCTCAAAGTTTAGCGACACCAGCAAAAAAAAATAATAAGTATAAGAAAGGAAAAGCAAAAAAAAAGAAAAACTCGATAAGGAAATTTTGCACGCCTCTTTACAACCTTTTTGTTTGTTTGTTTTTTTTTTTTTGTTGCTGTCAGCATGGTGAATTCTAAAGAGATTTTCTCTTTTTTTGAGCTAAACGTTTCATTATTTCTGTGACGGATTTCCGTTTTTTCAGCCTTGACTGTCAGGCGGGTTAAGAAGAATAAGAAACTTGCTCAATTCTCAGTTGAGCATGATTGATTTTTATGGACAATTGCTTGGCATTTTGTTGGCAATCAGTTGAGCAAATGTATCCATCATAAATAATAACAAAAAATGAAAAAGAAACAAGAGGAAACAAAACAGTTTAAGGAAATTGCACAATTTATTGTCTAGGTTCTTTTTTTTTTAAGTTTTATTTTGCCCCCAGGCAATTTGCTATTTGTTTTGATTTTTGGTTTGGTTTGGTTTCCCTGTGTTTACCAAAGGTTTTGTTTATTTTTTCCAGGCAGGGCCATAAAAAATGTAATCAGCCAAGTTGACTGAGAAAAATCGGCGCCTAAATATTCCCACTCTCTCTCTGTCTCTCTCTCTTTCCCACTCTCTTTGAAAAGTCCTTGACTTTGGGAGGAACATTTTACTGACTGAGACACTGAAAGACATTGACTGGCATAAAAGTAAGTAGACATTTGAGTTGTGTCGTGAGATAATAGAAAACTAAATTCCAAGAGACAAATGAAGGTTGCTGTTGTTGTTGTCATTTTTCTTTAGGCATTTTACATATGCAAAATGGAGATTTGAAAACGGAATCACACTCATAAATCAAGAGTTGTTCACTTGGTTTACTTGGCAAGGCGACAAAAAACCTTGAATGGACACGAAGGTCACCCAAGAAATAAAAACTATATACTTTTAAATCTTTAATGTAGTAGAGATTTGTATCTCTTTTTATTTTTGTTGGGGGGTTTAAGTTTAAAATTGAAACTGAAATAAAATTTTGTCAATTGTCAATTGTGTGTGTGTGTGTGCGGTTTCAAGTGTCAGAGCGGCAATTAAAATTTTTAATAGTGCTCTGAAAAGTATGCAACGCAAACCACACAACTTATTGTCTGTCGAAAGCATTTTAGTTTGGTTTTGTTTTTTTTTAGGGCGTGGCAAATTTCCACTGAGGTCATTTGAGAGACATTTTGGCCCCACATTGACTAACTAAGCAATTTTATGGCAATTAAACTTTCATCTTTTGAAACAACAACAACAATAAAAAATAGCAATTGCTAAAACTACAGTAAATAGCAAAAGTAAACAGACATCAATTTAGACAATAGTTAAATCCTTATCCATTTTCAATCAAAGTTTGAGTCACACAACTTGTGCAAATACTTATCTTAAGCACTGTGTGTGTGTGAGAGAGAAGACATTGAGTCATTTCAAGGCGTGCAGCTGCACCCACACAAACAAAACAAAAACTCTTTTCTAAACACTTAACCACTCTCATTTTTACACACTCTTATCCTCTACTTATTTGCTACCCCACTCTCTCTCTCCCCCTCTCTCTTCGCTACTGCAAAGTGTTGTTGCCTTTAAGTCCAACAAACCGAACAAGCAGTAAGAGTTTGTAACAACAACAACAAGTGAATAAAAGTAATATAAACACTTGATAACAAACAGTTGTCAGTGAAGCAATCAAGAATAAAAAAGAAGAAGAAACAATTTGAAGGAGAAAGAGGAGGAAAAGAAACCTTAAGCAAACCACAAAAAAAAAACAAACAGTAACAAGGAATTGCAAATGAAAATGGAACTGCGAATAAGAGAAATTTAATAGAAATTGTTATAGGTGGAAATATTTAAGTAATTTAAATAAAATAACATTTTCCTTCTTTTTCTAGATTTTTTAAATCATTTTTTTTTGCTGCCAATGGACAAACCCATTTGTGGTCCACAAAACAAGTTAACAAAGCTTTTTGGCCATAACCAAAAAAATAAACTAACGACCAAATCTCAAGATCTTCTCAATTGAGTCCAGAAAAATGCATACTGTTTTTAGAGAGCTAAAAATTTTATTTGAGGTCCAAGGAGAAACTTTTGCTAAGCTTTTAAGAATTATGGAAAACTTCACCAAGTCATTTAGTCTAAATGACTGTGTCCAAGTTTGGCTAATTAAAGTATAAATCAGCGGTCAAAAAAAAAATAAAGAAACATTACACGTGGCTGGGCCAAATTAATAAATATTAATCCAGAGTCAAGCAGCAGGCCCAGGCCCAAACGCTGTCAAGGCAACAAATCTCTTTTAATCTTAATGACTCACACTCCGTCCGGGTCAGAGCAGCAGCAACCAAAAACCAAAAACGGAAAGAAAAAATTTCGCTAGGCTGCGAGGGCAAAGGCGCAACTGCCACGCCCATAAATTGTCATATATGTATTTATGTATTTATAGTCGCACACTTTGACACTTTGGACACTGTGAATGACAAGCGAGTTTGTTGTTGTTGTTTTATGCTCTTGGCAAATTCTATTAGGCTTGTTTGGGTTTCCTTGTTTTGGAATACTCTTTAAAATGCCCCGTTAACTTTTACTTAAAAATAATAAAACGAGTGTAGGTTAACGTCGCATATGCTTTATTCTTTTATTTTAAGCACTTTTTCTACTTTCCTCTTTGTTTACATTATCTGCAAGTTTCTGCACAGCTGCCTTTCAATGCCCTCTTCCTCGCTCTCTCTCTTTCTCTTGCTGCTCTCAATTTCTATCATTTACTTTCGATCTATGCGACTTGTTTGTTTTGCCTGTACCATCTTCATCACTCAGTTGCTGCTGTTGTTGTTTTTGTTTTTAATGCAAACAACTCACTTGGTTGGCGTAAGTGATTCTAGCGCGCTTTTGTGCATTGAAAACCGTTTTATCTTATACAAAAACAACAAGAGCAACTGGCAAGGCAATGACAAGTGAATTGTATACAGAGCAACTGAGACAGAGAGAGCCAAAAAGACTTGAGTTGAGTGCTTAAGCCATTGCCGACATTGTTCTTTCTTTTTTGGTGCTTCGTTTATTTTTACTTGGACATTCCTGCACTGATGGCTTAAGTATGTGCAAGAGAGAAAGAACACTGCATAGTTTACTTAGCAATGAGAAGTTACAGTTACTTAGTGATCAATCAATCAAATACAAATTTAAGAGCAGAACAAGCAGAGTCAGTCGCTTTAATTTTTTATTTTCATACATAACATAAAAATAAACTTTATGACTTTTATCCAAATGGATTTCAACAAGTGTCCTAAAGAAACAGCCAAGACCAAAAGATATTTTCAAAAGAAAATTGCAAGTAATATTCCAAGTCACGTAGCCCAGGACTACAATTTTGGCATACTTATTTTTGTTTTTCCTTTATTGTTTGGCTTGAAATCCGCTTGATTATGCGGCCACACCTGAGCAGATTCCGGAATTTGTTTTTGGCGGTTTTAAATAAGCAAATTGCCAAAGGCAATTTTTCATTTCTTTCATTTTTTTTAATTAAGGTTTTTAAAGAAAAAGCTGTTCTTGGTCCATGGACACTTAAAAATGATTCAATTAATTAAGCAACAATTTTTTTAGCCCAGACAAACTTGAACCGTCAGTGTCACTCAAATTTAACTCGACTCAACTTGTCGAGGTGAAAAACTCGTGGACCAACAACAAGTTTTAATTATAAACACAAAATGATGTTGCCTGTAAAATAATTTTATAGCCAAAGGCTTCTTCCTTTATTCCTGTTGCTGCTCCAAAAAGTTAAAAGTGAAAAAAGCCTTTAAGCCATCATTTGTTGTAGTTTAAAAACTATAGAATTTAAGTCCTAAATAATTTCAATTAACCAAGTTTTAGTTTTGTGCAAATTACAGAATTTCAGGCCCTACGTTGGGCGCTAAAACTCTTTTATTTTTATATCCCAGCAGCAGTAAAAATTTTAATATTCCCCACAGATGTTGGCCAAAAAGGACATAAATAAAAGCAATGCAATTTCTCTTTCAACAATTTTCATAGGCTTTGTTGTTGCTGTCCCATTTGAGCCATAAAAAATGTAAAACGCAATACAAACAAAAACAGCGCCCAACTTGGGGCATTAAATCTAACGATAATTTGATACGCACCAACTGACAGACTTGATGTACGTGTGTGTGTGTGTGAGTGTGTGTAAAAAGGGCGATGCCATCTCTTAAAAGTCATCATTAAAAGAGAGAGAGAGAGAGAGGAAAATGCAAATAGCGACAATGTCTAAGCCGATTAATTCCCAAACGAAAGCCAATTAAATTGGGCAAATTAAGAGCGGATCAAGGCAAATAACGGCAAATGACAAGAGCTTAACATATTCAGAGTTGCATTTATGTTTGTTTGGGGCCAAACTTTTGGGTGTGTCTAGGTCAACAAATCACTCAAAAATATGCATTTTTCATGACATACAAGTAAAATAAAAAAACTCCTCCGTCATGGAACGTACGGTAAAATGCACAGTGGCCTGGATAAATATGAAAAAAGGGACCAAAAAAAGGCTGATAAGCAAATCATAGTAAATGGCAAATGACAGCTGTCAGTTGGTTTATAAAGAGCCAAACAAATCCTATCCACACTTGGGAAAACAGAATTCAAATATTGCTGACCAGCAGCACACAAAGAACAATGAAAGGGATTTTAGTTAAGGACTCTAACTAATTAACCTTAGCGTAGACAGGACAATAAAATCAATGAACCGGACAAAAAAAAAAAACAACAAAGCCAAAGGCTTTCACAGATTTGCCAGTTAATTACTAAGGATTACACAGACCAGCGACAAAAAAAAACTATTACAAGCTCATTAAAATGCTGAAATATGAGTGAGCGAGGGTTGATACAATATTATTTACTTACCGCTTGGAGAATAATTTTAATTCATCATTTCACTTGAACAAAAATTCATTCAAAAAAAAGAAAATAAACAAGATTTCTTTGTCTCTCCAGTTTTGTTATCACTTTCAAACTTGCAACTGTATTTTTTTAAATAACGGTAAACTGTTTTACATCTATTCTTCCTCTATATTCTCTCTCTTTGTATTCGTATTCTCAGACACGACCTGCCGCAAGGAGCAACGTTTTCAAACTGATGCTGCTGCTGCTGTTCCATCATCAGGCTGTGTTTGCTTTTTTTTATGTGCTTCTTTTTTTCGTGCGTGTTCGTGCGTACTCGTGCCAAAGCCAAATGAAAAAAGTATAAAAAGAAGTAAACGATGCGTGGTTATGGCAGTAACTGCCCTCAAATGCCCTACCAACCACATTCTACTACTTCATGGACCTGGGAACAAGAGCCATATTCGTTCAGGTTGCCGAGCAATTCATACGACCCGACCAACAAAAAACGAGTGTGCCAATTGACACAACTGTGTGTGTGTGTGTGTGGGTGGATGTGTGAAAGTTTGTTCAGTGACGTGGTTTTAGCATAAACCTCACTTAACCCTTTAAAAATACCAGGAAAAAAATAAATACACAAACATTTATTTTTTTGTTTGATTGAATAAAAATTCTAATTACCAAAATTAAACAAAATATAAAGTACAGAAATATTCAAGGCCTCTTCAAATAAATAAAATAGAAAAAAATATAAACTTATTTATTTTTTATTGCACATACAATTAAAAAAAAAAAAGAAGAGCTTTTTCATTTTCAGAATTGAATTAAATTGAATTTCAGACTGTTCAAAAGAATAGCATTAAAAATGTTTTATATTGAATTTATCATAAACTGACATTGCCACTTGAGGGTTAATAAAACGCCACTGTTGATTTGCTGGGATATTTTACAGACGCGTCCAAAAGTATAAAACCTGTTTTAAGCAAAGTTTTTAAATTGTCAGTTTCATATTGAATATTTTTAGATCATTCTTTAAAAAAGGTTAGATGTAAATAAAGAATAGACTGATAAAAATTCTTTAAAAAATTAAAACTATTAATTTTTAATTAAGATAAGCACATATTTATTTATTGGATAAGCTTTTAGGCTATAGTAAATGGTCCGTATTATTTAATATTTCTATATATTAAAAGGGGAGTATAAAAGTACCTAAAAATTTTACCAGCACTGTGCATTTATTTGTTTTGTCTCTCCATTTGACCCATTGCTACTCGTCTTCCTCCATTATCTTTCGCCGCACAACTACAACACTTAAGCCTATCGTGTAAAAAAAAAAGAAAAGAGCATTGCGGTCATTCTTCTCAGTTGACACAAAGTCATGAACCCAAGCAAAAGCCACAGAGGAGAGACCGTGTCAATTCGCCCATGGGCGGATGAATGGTGTCCAATTGAATGGAAGACCTTCCGATCAAATAACCACACTCAAACTGTAAGCAAAAAAAAAAAAGAGCCCGCGGCACAGTTGCGGATTCACTGGCTTCACCTAATTGTCATGCGGGCTTGTAAACCTTTCGATTTTATTCGATGTGTATTTTTTTTTTTGCCGCTAATTTAATTGGCGCTCAAAAGTGGCCACAGCTTGAGCAAATCGTTTGGCAATCGTTTTAGTTTTCAACTTTCTTTCCGCACTGAGCATATCACACACTTGTGACACCCACAATCCGACTGGCATACAAATGAATAAAAATTGTAAAAGAGAAGAGGCAAATTCTTCATTTCCCACACACAACACACTCGCTCCAGATACAACCAAAAAAAAAATAATAATAATAATAAAAAAAACAAGCTGAACCAACGATTAAAATATTATAATAATTGTCGTATAATCGCCATTATGGAAATGGGCCAAGTCTAAACAGAAAATAAACGCATCAAACAAAGACTAAAAATTAAATAATTTTGGCCAGACTATCAAGTAAAAAAAATATTGAATCTTAAAGACTGAAGCATAAATACTCTTTCTTTTCTAGCTGCATTATTAAAATTATATTGAAATAAAATATGCCAACCAATAAATTTATTTTCAAATTAAAATAAAACTTATTTTTATGATTTTATTTAAATTAAAGAGTTTGTCAAAAATAGCTGGACTTTTTTTTCTCTTTCTTTTTAGGGTATTTTTTTAAAAGTTATATAACATTTTGTCGATTATGACTTTTATTGTGTTTGCTGTTAGTTCGTTGTATAATTATTTTATTTTATTTTTTATTTAAATTTTGTATAATTTTTTTTGATCGTGTGAATTTTAATTGTGGCTTTCTTTTGTTTTTTTTTTCCTTCTTACTGGGAACAATTTGCTGGGTTAATTTTGAAACTAGGAAAAATAATGGTGTGAAAATTGAATATATAATGAAAATATTCAACTGCTGAAAAATGGAAAAAGTTGAAATAATTCTGAAATTAAATTTACCGATTACAGGTGTTTGTATATTTTTTAAAAATGTCACAGATTTGAAATTCAGAGTCAAATTGAAATACAATTTATTCGTTTTCAGTGCGTTACAAAATTTATTTTGTCTTTAACAAAATTCTTTCTAGCGTATGGCAAAATTTTCTATATATAAATTTTCTGCATAATTATATTTATATATATATATAAATTTACATTGAACCCTTTTCCGTGGCTTAAAAAAATGTCTTTAAAGGCCCCCGCCGCACACTTAGCGGCCGATCATAAGCCCTGGCAACGCATAGATTGGCCCACCTGCATTCAGGCCAAGCTATACAGAGATTGGGGCCAATACTATGATCGTAAGCTACTGAATAAAAAGGCTCTGGAATGCTATGGCCGTGCCTTGGCAGTCTGCAAGGAGATAAGCGATCCGCTTGTAAAAAGTTGCGCTAAACCGGACTCGACGACTTCCAAGAGACCCTGTTTTTCTCCGGAGTTGAATGTGTGCATGAATATGGATCATTGGGTTTTAAAATTGCGCAGTCAATGTTATCGCAATATGGCTCGAACTGAGGAGGCCCTGGCCGATGCTCGGCTATGTAAGGAATTGTTAAATAGAATCAGAAGTATTGATACGATGCCGTTTGTAAATCTGGATATATCCGATTGTTTATACGATAGCAATAGATTTGAGGAAACATTAACTACTCTGTATACCGAAGGGCGTCCCTATGAGGGTAAATTTGTGGGCAATCGATTTGCTTTACGTAAAGAACGGGTAAAATACTAACAACAACAATTATCTGATTAAAAACCCACACATTTCTTTACTCAGACTCGAAGCGTATTTAAGGACTCGATTGGCGATTCATTGAATACCTTTGTACGTAATAATAAATCTGCTCTGGACGATCTACCCACAGCAAATACTATCGAAGAAGAGCGTTCCTCTGTTCCTCTCTGGAAGGAGCAAAAAGCGAAGAATGTCTGCGATGTTCAGAGTGTGACAGAGAAGACAGTGACGTCGATAACGCCGCTGGAACGAGCTCGTCGTCGGGTATGGAACAATGTCTTTAATTATCAGTATTTGGGTAAAAGTTGTCACGATGTAACCTTGTTACGTTCCCTGCGCTCAAATCAAACCCTGTTGAATCCCAAGCTGCGTGAATCTACGCCATATCTATTAAATTTTTGCTCTGAACAATATCAGATAATAAGAAAGTTTATGGTAAGCTAAATAATGAACAATGAACAATGCCTTTTTATGACTTGCCTATTGATATTGATGTCCTTAGAAAATGATGCACGCTCGTTCGCCTTTATATAATAAGAACTATAAAAGTCGTGGCAAACTTTCGGATAAAATACGTGAAAATTATCTATATCGTGTGGAGCATCAGACTAGACGCGACTGTTTCCGTATGTTGCGTGAAGTGCGTCAGAGGAGGCGGGAACATGATATTGAAGGACTCTCCGATTATGTGAATCACATAATGCCCAATTATATATCATTGAAAACTCAACGCACCCTGCCCTGGAAATTGGAATTTGTGAATGAGGTTTATAATACAATGGCCCTGGCACACACCGATCGTTTGGCCGTACCCTCAAACATAGATTTCTTAGATCCCGCCTATCGTTCCGTGTTGTATTTACAGCCACCGGATCGTATTAAAGATTTGCGACAAGAATTTGGTGGTCCCAATATCCACATGGAGCTGGATCGGGAAAGCCACAGGCATAATCAAGTGTTGCAAAAAATCGATCGATTGGAGGAGAATCTTAGCTTTTCTCGCTATTCCATTGAGCGGGCCTATTTGCTTTATGAGATCGCACGAACTCATTTCAAAGAGTATCGCTTCGATAAATGCATGATTATGGCCAGGAAATCTGTGATGGGTAAGTTTAATTACCACAAATTATATACAGCTTAATTTATTCTATATATTTACAGAGGCTAGGAATTGTAATAGCCTGATTTGGCGCTTTAATGGCACATTTCTGATCTGTCAGGTTCATTCGATGCTCAGTCGTCTGGAACGTCTCAAGGACTCGCTGAATAAAGCGGCCGCTTTGGCCAGGGAGCTGAATTCCCTTAAATTAGAGGCATTTGTGGGCATTTGTCAGACCGTAAATGATCATGAATTGGCCATGCGTCGTATACGCTATCATGGCGATACGAATGTAAAAAGACTACGTAGAAAAGTCAATACTAACAATAATTCGTTGATAATCGACCTTGACAATAATCAAGTTCCGGCAAAAAAATCATAATACTCACACACACACACACACACACACACACACAGTTATCATTAAGGAACCTCAGGGGATTGTTTTTATCCTTTGTGGGCCTTTAATGTTTACTCTGTGTGTGTGAGGTGAATATGTATACTTTTTTTTTTTTTAAATTATTTTTATTTTGGCAAAAAAGTGTTTTGCAGACAATTTTTTTTTTTTAAATTTTGGATACATAAATAAATACAATAATTATAGGTTTTTTTTTTTTATCTATATAAATTAATATAATAGTTAACAAAAGAGCAATAATAATAATACAAAAAAAAAAAAACATCAGCTGTATAATAACAAAACAAATTAACATTAACAATTCATTATAATAAATTAACAATTAAATTGAAAGAGTAGAAGGAGTAGACGAGAAAGAAGATTATCTTATTAAAAGCCATAGAGACGACGTTGATAAGAGGCTAGCAATGTTGATGTTGTTGTTGTTGCTGCTGTTGTTGACTCTGTCTTAGCTTGGCTAAGTTGGCTTGGCTCAATTGCATTTTCCTCCTGCTTCACAGCATCATCCACAACCATTAACGTTGGCTCACCATTAGCATTGTCATCAACAAGTTGGCGCTCTGTCTGTGACTCTGTCTCCATTTCCATTTCCATTTCCATTTCTGTGCCATTGTTTAGAGGCAAGTTTGTTGTTGCCGCGAGTCCATAACTGTTGCCATTATCAGCCAAGCTTTCATTGCTATTATCAGCAGCAGCAGTAGCAGCAGCTGTGACCTCACCAATTTCAGTCTCAGTTTCAGTCTCTGTCTCATCTTCCTGCTCCTGCTCCTCCTCATCTTCCTGTTCCAACTCATCTTCATTTTCCTCCTCCTCCTCGTCCTCGTCCTCCTCTTCTTCCTCATCTACATTCACTTCATTTGCACTATCGTTTTCCATTTCATTGACTTGAATTTTTTCGGTTGCAGCCTCCAACAACTCCAACTCCATGGCAACATTTTCTATATTTGGCTTGGCTGTTGTTGTTGTTATTGAATTGGTAATTGTTTCAATTACTTCGTTTTGCTTCAAGTCGCTCTCGCTGCTGCTGCTGTTGCTGTTGCCATAGCCATTGTCTGACTCCTCCGCCTTATTGCTTGTTGTCGCATCATCATCAGCTGCAGCTTCAGTTTCCACTTCAGGTTGGTTATCTCCGGCCATCAGCATTTCACTTTCGATTGGCCTTGGCTCCTCCTCCTCCTCAGCCTCATCTTCTTCTTCTTCTTCTTCTGGCACAACCACCAACAATCTATCATCATCTTCAGCCTCAAAATCATATTCGGTATCCTCTTCTTCCTTATTTAATTTAATTTCCTCACTGCTGGGTAAAACGGGTTGACCATTTTTATCTACATACATCACACCATCGAGCCCCATGCGCATACACTGGAAATGCATCTCGAAGAGATCTGTGGTGGCCAAACGGACGACGAAATCCATGCACATATTTAGATTATTGCCCACCATACTGACATCGGTCATTTGAACGCACATGGCCATGGGAACACCCATCATTACCGGTATGCAAAAGGGTGAGGGATTTTTCACAGATATTCCATATTTGGCCGAGGGTTTCTCATTTAAATAAACCTCCAGCTGAGCCTCTTCTTGTCTGGGCATAAATGTGATATTGGCACACACTGAAAATTGAAAATAGGCATTTACGGTATAAGAAAATTCGATTAATACACTCGAAGAAATGAAAGTTAACAGGCGGGTGGCCCTGGGCACACGGGGCCTATGGGGGAACCGCTGACATTCCGCCGTATGCAAAACAATTTGCGGCATTTTGATTGGCAACACGAGAGAGCTCAGTTGGCAAATGCCAATGCCAAAGTCAAAGCCAACTTGGAATTGGAATTTTCTATCATGTTTTCTGCAAATTTCTGTTTGGCGCATGCGCAGCGCCAGATGGTAACATTTTTATATTCCCAGAGATGGAAATTTTTTTTGTTTTTATTACGAGTTGCATTATCAGCAAAAGATCTTTAATAGTTTTGTTATATTTTTTTTAAATTAAAAAGGAAAATTAAAATGCTTTAAAAAAAAGTTTCTAAATTATGAAAAATTTCTCTAGATTTTTATTGCATTTTTTCTAGATTTTTTTTGAAAAATAAATTACTTTAATGTGCCTAATTCAGGAAATCTAATTTGAAAAGAAAGAAAATAAAGCTTCCAATATTTTTGGATCATTTTTCTAGATTTTTTTCGAAAAAGACATTAATTTACTGTGCCTAATTCAGGAGAACTAAATTGAAAAGAAAGAAAACAGAGCTTTCAATATTTTTGGATAATTTTTTTAGATTTTTCTTGATTTTTTTCTAGATTTTTTCGAAAAAAAAAAAATTATTAATTGACTGCACCTAACTCAAAGGAAAAAAAATCTTGAATAAATATTATTTTTTCGGGCCACAAAAAATTCTAGAATATTGAAAAGCAAAACTAAGAAAAATAAAAAAAACCTCATTTGAAGATTAATTTAATTTCTCAATTTTATTTCGAAAAGTTTATTTTTGAATGAGAATTATAAAAGAAAGATAAAAAACAAAACTATAATCAACCATAAATTTAAATCTTTCAGTATTTATAGTATTCAATATTTTCTTCTGGTTTCCTTCCCGGGGGGAGGAGGCTTTAACTTACTTTTCTGATCGAAATTATACTGATCCACTTTGAGGCCGGCACAGCAGCCACAGATGAGGTTCCGACAAGTGCAGGGTTGGCCAAATGTGGACCAAATGGAACCCTTTTCCGAATATTTGACACTGGCCAAATTGCGGCCACGCGACACTGAAACTGTGGGCGGCAAATAAGGACTATGATCGCTGAGATCATAAAAGATTAGTCCATTGTTATAGCTGCGTCCTTCGATTAATATAAATAAAGATAAGGCGGCGCCTATTATTATATTAATTGGCAGTGGCATAGTTTTTTCAAGATTCTCGAGCACAATAAAAAAAAAATATTAAAAAAAAATATACACACACACACACAAACACTTTTAAATTATAACGAATTTAGGAGGAGTTTTGCTAACCGTAAACGTAACCGCAATCGCAACCGCACACGCTCAACCACAATTAAATATTAAAACGCTGTACACGCTGAGCGTTAGCTTAAAAATGAAATGGAAACTGAAACTGAAGCTAAAAAACGCCAGCATCGACGTCGACGCAAAGGCAAACGCAAACGTCAATGACAATGATGGCAAAACGTTTGCGCCGGCGCCGTAGACATTCGTTTAACTTTATTTATTGCAATTGTCTCTTTTCTTTGCTTTGCTTTTTATTTTTTGCCAGTGGCCATGGCAGTGGCAGCAGCGACACCATCGTCAATGACAGCCCACAAATTTTATCAGTTTGCTGCAATCTTTGGTCAGAGCTCCTCTCAGTTGCAGTCAACGTTGACGTTGGCTTCTTTCTCTTTGTTTTTTTGGGCTACTCATTTGATTTGTTTGTATTGTTGTTGTTGTTGTTTTGGCATGTGCAACATTTTTGTTTTGTTTTTTTTTGGGGTTGACAACAAAATTGTTGGCGTCGTCGTCGTCGTCGTGACTCTCTGGGAAAGCCAAAAATTCTGCTACGTCGCTGCCAACGTTTTCCCTGTTGCTGTTACGCAAAGTTCATTTTTGTTTTCTTTTCTTTCTTGCTTTGTTTGTTTGTTTTTTGTTGTTGTTGCTTTTGTTGGGGCAGGTCAGGGCACCCAACTGATATCTATTTTTATTTTTCATTTTTTTTTTTTCATTTTTGTTTAGTGGACAATCCAAACTCCCACAACCAATCGAAGAGAAAGGGGCCGCCGTCATTAAATGTAGATAAACATCTAAAAATTCCCAGCAAAGACAAGTGATAATTTCAAAAATAATCTACATAGATATTAAAAAAAATATATTATACCTACTCTACTTTTTTTTCTGGATAAATAATCGTAATTATTTAATGAAATTTTATCACCCCAAAGCTTTACATTTTTTAGAAATATTCCAAGAATTTCCTTTGCCTTTTTTGGGCTCACAATTCTCATTGAAATTTTAATCAAACTTTACAGTAAGAAATAAATTGAAAACTAAAATTTCTAGAATTTTTTTAAGCATTGAAATTTTAATCAAACTTTATGGTAAGAAATAATTTGAAAACTAAAATTTCTGGAATTAATTTAAGCTTTGTTTTGTTTGATTTTTTGGCCATCATTTGTTATTTTAATTAGAAAATATAGCAACTAGTTTCAATCAAGATTGCAACAGCTTAGCTTTTATAAAAACCTTAAATATAAGAACTAAATTGAAGACTAAAATTTCTAGAATTGTTTTTTAAACTTTGTTGTATGATTTTTTGGCAATATTTTTTTCAACAACAAGTTAAGTTTTTATAAAAATTGAAAACTAAAATTTCTAGAATTTTTTTAAGCTTTGTTTTATTTGATTTTTTAGCCATCATTTTTTATTTTAACTAGAAAATATAGCAACTATTTTCAATCAAGATTTCAAAAGCTTAACTTTTATAAAAATCTTAAATATTAGAAAAAAATTGAAGACTAAAATTTCTAGAATTTTTTTTTTTTGCTTTGGAAATTATTTTTGATATTTTTTCATATTTTAATAGCAATCAAAAAAAAGCCCATATTATTTTTATCGAAAAAAACAACAAACTGCATTGGTAATAATTTATTTTAATCATGTCTATTACAAATTTGGCACATTGCATATTTCACAAAAGTGGAAAGTAACCCAAATTTTATTTTGGCTCTTGCATTTTATTTATTTTTGTTATTGTTTTTTTTTTTATTGATCAATTTGAATTGCAGACACTTCCTGATTGTTGGGATTGCTGACCGATTGACTGACTGACTGACAGATTAAACGCAATAACATTGTCACCCACCCAACCACAAAGTTTAGTTAGTTGTTGGCCAACTCTGGTAACAAACAAAATTGCATAACACTGAGAGATATTCGGGGGGGCATTTATTTTTTTTTTTTTTAACGCAATCTCGTTAAGCGTGAAACGCAACATAAGCGAAATGAGATTGGGAAATGGAAAAGGAAGGGAAAGGAAAGGAGAGGGGCGCCCTCAAAAATTTGGCCACGCTGAACTACAATTACAATTACCGCTAATATGCCTCTCTGCTCTCCGTTGACGCTGACGTTGACCGCTGGCTGCGTCTGTGACTGACAACTGCTTTAATGCGAGGCATTTAGTGCAATGCTCCGTTTATGTAATGAGTCGTCGTCGCCGTTGCCGTCGTCGTCTCTGTGTATTGTCGCCTATTAGGCATTATTATTTATTTTTGTATTGCAACTGATGCTGATAATGTTAATTGTCATTTTGTATGCCACCTTCTCGCTTTCGGTCTTTCTTTTGTTGTAGGTATTATCATTATTATTATTATTATTACCAACTATTATTTGTTTGCTTGAACTTACGCAAAAAGGCCACAAAACAAATGACAACTCATGTGGGTCACCCTGCCAATAAGCATTTTAATTACTTACCTAATCATACTCCAACCAGTCAAAGTTCAGTTCTAACTAAGTTTTGGGAAATTATTATAATTGAGTTAAAAAATCTTCTTCTATTTACATTAAAACTTTACTAAACTTTCGGTTTGAAAACGGTTTCTTTTAAAGCTTTGCTTTGGCTTTTAATTTAAGCTCGCCCTTTGACAGCTTTTAACTGCTTGCTTGCACTGCTTGTTTGAGCTTTTTCCAGTTTACCTAAGCTTCCCAAATGAAACACAATGAGGTTTTTTTTTTAAGTTAAATTACCGAAAAATGTCCGAAACTTTTTATTGAATAGCAATTGTGTTTTTTTTGTTTGGTTATGTTTTTTCTGATACAAACCAAATATCGTTTGGTTTTATATATATCATTTCCTAAAAGCGAGAGACCAAATAATAGCATACATATCTGAATTTTATCTATTGTTGTGGGCAATTCAAAAAAAAAAAGATAAATAAATAATAAATAACAAAACTTAAACTTTAGGTACTTAAATATACTTTAACATTATTTTAGCATTTGTTTTATTTTTTTTATTGACCTGCATTGTTGGATTTACTTTTCTAGTTTTCATAACCGTTTCATTAAATTCAAAATTGAACTAAAATAAAAAATTGTTTTACGAATTTTACCTGAAGCATTTTATTATGTTGCCAAACATTTAGGAGAATTGTTATGGCAATTAGATGTAGATATATTAGCAGTCTTTAAAATATTTATAGAAAGTCTAAGATATTTTTGATTGATACTTTGTGGTTTGTTTGAAAAAAAAAATTGATTCATCTTAGTTTTTAGGTATGATAAACTCTAGAAAATATAAATCCAAAAGTTGAAATTTTTGCAGGTTTATTATTTGCCTAGCATTATATTCCTATACATTTCTTTGAATCGAGCAAATAAAAAAGAAAGCTTGAAAAACCTTTGAAATTCAGAGAACATTTAAAAATTTCAAGCTAGTCAAAAAAATGTTTTTGTTTTTTTGTGTTTTTAAATTTGCAAACTAGTGTGTTGATTTTGATAGACTTTAAAGCTAAAATGTGGCGAATTTTAGAATATTTTCGAATGTCAGAGAGTTTCCAGATTATGTAAATGAGAATAAATAAATTTATGTGTGTCTTTAAAAAAACTTGCCTATTAACGGTCGCTTGCCATTCAAGTATTTAGTTTAGTTAGTTTGTTAAGTTTAGAAATATTTTACAATAGGTTTTAACATCGAAATGGTATTCCAAATTCGCATTCCTTTAATTCTAAGTTAATTTGAATCAAATTCCTCAGTGCTTGCATTCCAATATCATACAACATAATTTTGTTTCATTAATTAATGTTTTTCTTGTTTGGATCTTAAATTCTTAATTGAGAAAAAAATGTTTACAATAATTAACCTAATTTTTATATATATTTGAATAAGATTATCATTATTATTATTATTAGTGTTAATTATTTTATTTTACATTTATTTAATTAGGTTTTATTCAATATTATTTACAATTTTACAGTCAAGCAGTTTAGAACTTTTCGATAGAAATACTTTCAGACTTGCATTAGGTTTCCTTTTTCAAACAAAAAAAAAATCAAATAGTTTTAGAGATTTTAAGAAATGTCTTTTTTGGGTTTTTATTATTCGATGTATCCAAAGTTGAAAATTGAAAAACGAATCAAGAAAATGTAATTAATTATGTTTATTTACAAACTGAAAACAATTAATCAAATCAAAATAAATTAATGTTTCTCTAATTTTATTTTTAGCTGCATTCTTTACATTTTTCATCATTTCATTTATAAACTACTTTTTTTCATAAGACTTGCGTTCCATTCTATTCATCAACAATTATATAATAATTTGCTTCTTTTTTTTTCTTTTCTTTTTTTAAGGTATATTTTGGTACATTTGATATTTTCTTTTTTTGCATAACAACAATAATATGAATTCGGCTTTTGGTTATGGTTATTTAGATATATGTATGTATTGTATGTAGACACTCAAAAGATATTAATTATGTGTGTTCAAGGCCGGCTTTGTGGGTTTATAAAAACATACATCATATTCCTGATTGTTACATTCATCCAAAAAAATGTCCACCATTTCGTTCATTGTCAAGCATGAATGGGGGGATGAGTTTGAGTAAAGCTATGAGTTTATTTCTAGTCATTATTAGTACAATGTTAATGGGTTATTAGTAGGTACTCACAAAATGCAAAAAATATACTTTTTTCTTTTGTTTTGTTTTGTTTTGTTTGTCTTGGACCCACTTGATCTTCAATAATTAATATATAATTCCTTTTATTATTATTTTTGTATTTCTCTCAGTTTAGTGCAAAGATCTTGGAATACACACACTTTTCACGCTCAAACTACAATTTCAATTTTAATTCACAAAAAAAAAAAAAAAAAATTAAGAAGAATTGTGGGCTTGATTTAATGCTAAATTCACTAGATTGTCAATAGTTAGAAAGTATGACTTTTACTTACAATTAAATATATATTTGTATGTGAAGAATTTGTTAATTTCTTTGCCACAATTTGAAACAAGTTTCAACCCAATTTGACAAAAGGGCTATAAATGCCAAATGTGAGGGTGGAAAATGTTGCCACAAATCATTTTGTTTTGAAATATTCATTCAATTCGTTTTATTTTACTTACAACTATAGAAAAATATTTGCATTTCGTTGATTGCATTTTTTTTTTTAGAGAATCCAAAACATAATTACCTTTTTGTTTTTTTATATATCTTAAATCTTATCAATTATTATTATTGCTCTGGTTCGAAAACATTGGTGCCTGTCATTGCCAGCAAAATAAAAGCATTTAAAACAGCAGCAACAACAAAGGCAGCAAAGTTTTCCTCCTTCTTCAATCTTAAAAGATAATTTCATATTTTGTTTATAATTCCTTAAATAGATTCCTTACCATAATATGAAAATTAATATATTAATTTGTTTATTTTGATGAGATTTTTTTTTTTAGAATTTACAAAACTAATTGACTTTAGCGCACACATTGAAAACGAACGAAAAAAAATTGCAATTATTTGGAAATAAAACTGTGAATTATGGATTTTTACTGCATTTTCTATTTAAATTTGATTGGGACGAGTTTTACAAGTCTCTTGAAATATTCAACAATTTATTTTTATTTTGCAAGTATTGTTTAGGTTTATGTTTAATTTGACTTTTCAGAGTGTTTTCATTAATTTTATTTAGTCAGTATTAAGGTAGTGTTTTATGGTGAAACCGTTATATTTACAAACGAAATGCATAATTCAATTTTATTTTTATTGTTATTGTTGACACATTTAAATATAGTTTTGAAATTTTACAATACAACAATAATAGAAATATAGAAACATCAATAAAATATTTGAAAATAAATTTCATAAATTATTTAATTTTTTTTTGCATTTATTAAGTAATTAGGTAGATATTATTATTATTGTTATTAAATTTATTTTATAGTATCTCAGTAATCCCGAATTAGTTTTATATACGATTAGTCCAATATACATAATAAATAAACAATTTAATTTAGATATCACAATATAATCATTTTTTTGTTTTTCCAAATTTCATCTTAAACTTTTAATTTTGAAATTAATTAGTCAAAGCTATAAAATATATCAGATAATTTTGATTTACATTTGAAAGTTGTTGTGGACAATTACAATAATCTTTTTTTTTTAAATCTTATTATTTTATTTTTTAATTATATTAACTGGTGGGTGAGTTTTTGAGTGTGTGTGTGTGTGATGAGTGAGAAAAAAAAATTGCATTTGCTTTGGTTTTAAATAAATTGCTTCTTACAAACTAAGCCGAATTTTTCTTAAATGTCTGTTGAGATATTCTTAAAACAATTCTAATTATTCAATACATCTAAATATTCTGTTTTAAAGTAAAATACACAAATAGTTAGAAATTCATTTTAATCGCCTCTTTTGACTATTTGTCTGTGTTGACTAATTTTTTTTTTTTAATATTAATTTTTATTATTTCTTGATTTTTTTTCATTTGGCTTTTTTTGTTTCATTAACGCTGCTCTAATTTAAGTGGTAGTCTGCATTTGTACACGCATGAATCGTTCTTGACCTTTTGTGTTTGAATTTGGAATGTGTTTTGTAAAAGATTTATAATTAAAAAAAAAAAAAAATTTGATTCCATTCCGGGAAGCGCATAAAAATAAATAGAAAGCACAGAGATTAGATTTCTTATCCATTTGAATGAGTTGGAGGCAACGTTAACGATTCGGATTTAGACTACAAATGTGCAAGCAAATTTTACTTGGATGTATTTGAATTTGAATTTGAATCTGAATCTGGCTTTGGCGGTGGCTTTAAGGACTGGAAGTGTTGCTTACACTCCAAATATGCAGCAATCTCATTGTAGTTCTTATTAAATGCCAACATCATGGCGGTGTTTCCTTTAGCATCGCGTAGCAACAAATCGGCACCGGCAGCCACCAACATGACACAAATATCACGGCGATTTAAATCAGCCGCAATATGCATTGCTGTTTGTTTACTATGAAATAAATGAGATATAAATATATATTTAAATAAATGTTGCTATTCACATCACTCACGATTCATTATCTGCCAAATTAATAACACGACGTGTGGCGCCTAATATTATATATTTGACAATATCCTTATGATTATATTTGCAAGCAAAATGCAGCGCTGTTTGTCCATTTTTGTTCATTGATTGTAATGAGTATCCTTGTTCATGTAGTGCACGTAACTGGAAGAGTCACAAATAAAAGTCAAAGTTGAAAAATTTATGTTTTTTGTGGAGATACGAAAAAAACAAAAATAAAAAAAATTATAAGAAAAGCTAAAAATTAATTGCAAAATTCTACAAAATTCCATCATTCACTAACTAAGCTAATTGCTTTTAAATTTATGGATTAAGAATTAAATAGACTACCATATTCAGATCACCGGTCTGGGCCGCTAGTAGTACGGCATCGGAAGTTTGTTCCAGAACAGCGCTGTATTTATTTATTTATTTTTTTTTTTTTTTAATATATATTGTATTATTTTTATATGAATGTGTGTGAGTGTGTGTGTGTGTGTGCATAGAAAAGTGGAGGGGGGAAAAAAGAACAGAAAAAGAAAATCAGTTGATTAAATAATTTTAGTGTTTGTTTTTTCTATTTTTCTATCTATAATAAATCTAAAGGATGAATAAAAAGTTATCGAAAACAAACTAAAAAAAAGAGAGAGAGAGAGAGAAAGAGATAGAAGATAATACCTGAATCCATAACCAAATACATCTTCGTTAAAACTGAATAAACGATCTTTATTGCTGCATGCAAATTAAATTTGAAAAGCCACAGAAAATCATAAATCATAAAAAAACAAATTAAAATTTCAAAAGATAGAGAAATGGAAATAAAGATTTCTTTTTTCTTTTTTTTTTTTTTTTGCATCAGGTAGAGCCAATTATTTTATGGAGTGATTAGGATTTTTTTTTCTATGAAAAAATCTATGAAATTGTTTGGCTTTACCTCTTCCACTTCATCACTCTAATGGGCTTGGAAGCAAGTTGCAAATTGTCATCTTTGTATGAAATGTGTTTTAGAGATTTACATTTTGTTAGTAAGACTAATAAAAATAAATCCAATACATAGACAATATATAAAAAAATATAATAATTATTATATGCAAATTTCTATATAAATAAATGAAAAATATATATATATATTTTTTTTTTTGTTTTTTGGTGATTGCAACCTTACCCTTAATTTCTTAATTATTTAACTTTTAGTTTCAATCAAATAAAATTTTATCATGCTTTTATTTTTTTTGTTTTTAATTGGGTATTTAGTTGGTAAACGGAATACGGTTTAGTCCTTGCTGATTTAGAAACTGTTGGGGGTATTTGTGTGGTTAATGTAAGCTGGATTAGATACCATATACAAATATTTAATGCTTTACTTACATGCGGACGTGGCAAGGACTAAGCTGTATTCGGGTTACGTTTATAGTAAGTATGAGGTGCTTAATTCTTGTTGTTATTCAAAGTTGCATGCAAAATAAAACTAATTCCACACAAAAAAAAAAAGCAAAACCAAAAAAAAAAGAGTAATAGGTAAACTCAAAACACACAAGTCGTCACTGCTACCGCCAATTAAATTTAATTTCTTAAAGCTCAATTCGCTTCTTGCGGTAGTGCAGATGACAGAACATGCGTCTATCTAAATAGGGCAATTGTTGCTCCACATCCTGCTGATAGAGCTGCAGCTGTTGCTGCAACGGCAGCGGTTCAGTGGGCAAATGACGTTGCCGCCGCAATCTAGCAAGCATACCAGCGCCTCCTGTGCCACGACCCGATTGATCCAATTCCCGTCTCTCGTTCTGTGCCTGGCGCTGCGAGAAGGCTGCAAACGATCGCTCCTGGTCCGGTGTCTGGGGCATTGTCGCTGCCTCATGATCCAATATATATAACTCCTCAACGGCAATGTCACAAATGTAATGCAAATGCTCCTGGGCCCGATCTATGCGGAAATAATGCTCCGCAGTGCAGGCTGCAAAAAAAATACATAATTAATTATAATAAAATTGCATTATTTGAGCTTTACTTACAATCGATAAAACACCAATCCTGTGAGACTTTCGGATATGAAATTGATGCCTCAAATTTCTCATTCAATTGAGCTCGCACATGTTCCAAGTCAGCTTGTGATTCAATCTCAATTATACCCAATTTATTGGCCAATTTACGTAGCATTTCCTTATCATAATGATGTTGTTCATATTGTTGCATTGTTACCCGTAAAATGTTTAATTGTAACTTCTCCAATGGATTCACACTAAATTTAAAGAGAGAGAAAGAGAGAAAGATAAAGTTTGCATTTGTCAAAAGCATTGCAATCATTCCTCAAGTCCAAAAACAAATTACGCACTTAAGTAAATTGAGTGTTTTGATTGAAAAAACTTTAGCCTTTAAAAAAAAAAAATAAAAACAGAGTATACATAAATTAAACTATGATTTTTTTCTATTAAAACCTTTGGAACCTTTGTTATACAGGTAAAGAATTTCGTAACTTTAAAGACTCATAACTTAGCGTAAAAAAATCGTATTTGATTTCTTAAACACTTAAATTGAAGAATAAGCTTTGAATTAAATGATGTAGTTCAAAAGATAGACCACAAAAATTTATTGCACCCTGTACAGAGCTTTGAAAGTAGATAAAAATGTTTTCCGGTTCTTCAACATTTCTCTTCATATCTCCTTGGATTTTTTTAAATAAATTAAAAACTGAATTTTTCTGTAATGATCATTCAATTACCTTTCAAATGATATGCAATATGTGTAAAAAGGACTAACAGGACACCGCCTAGATTTAAAACAAAATTTGTATTTGGTTCGTTTAAAATTTGGTTTTCTGCATATCTTTTGAGAACGGCTTTAGATACTGAAATATAAAATGTATTTTCTGACTCGTCTGAATTTTACCTTTCGTTTGATATGCCATTTGTCCATATTGGTGCATTTTTTTGAAATGATAAATTTTCCAAAATTTTTTAAAGTTATTTTTGGGGTATAATAGTTTTTAGCAAATATTTTGAGAACCCCTTTAGTTACTGAAATATAATTTGCATATCCTGATTCGCCTGAAAATTATCTTTCGTTTGATGTGCCGTTTGTCCTTATAGGTCCTTTTTTTTTAGCTAAAAATAGCTAATTTCCTGCTATTTTTACTGAATTAGTTTTTCATTGTTTTTCCATTGAAAAAAGGACTTACGAGGACGAAAGGGATATCAAACGAAAGGATTTGTTTAGACGTATCAGAATATGTTATTTGTATTCCTGTATCCCAAGCGGTTCTCAAGATATGTGTAAAAAACTGTTGCGCCCAAAAAAAATCCTTACAACTGACTGCAAAATTTGACGATCTTGTAAAACTGCACCAATCTGGACAAATGGCATATCAAATGAAAGAGGGCGTCGAGTAGAGTCAGGAAATGTATTTTCTATTTCCCTATCGTTGCCAGTTCTTTAAATAATTGCAGAAAACCATATTTTAAAATGCCCAAATTTACCCATTTAATTTGTAAAAATAATACTATCGTAGCATACTTTTCGGTGCCATTTTCAATTGTAATTGCTGCTCAAATACAAAACAAAAAGTACCCCAACCATGTAGCATGCGATATTTTAAATTTTAAATGGTTTAATTATGTTTTTCAGAGCGATTTCTAACACACTATTAATTGTAATTTAAAAAAATAAAATTTAAGCAGACATTAAATAAACAAATAATGTTTTAAATTTTGTTATTGATTTTTTAGGCTTCAGTTTTGAAATGAAGGAATAAGACGGCAATTTGCTAATTGTTTTAGTTTCGTACCTAACATTACCACGTCCATGCTTGCGTTTGGATAACATGAGTGCCTTGTTCAACATATCGATTTCGATAATCGATGGCTTGACGCGACAAGCTTCGCCATCCACTTGCATGGGTATGGTGCGCCTGGTAATAATCCGTGCCTTGCGGCACTGACAAATGCAAGTGCCATGCATTCCGGCCTGCAACATGGGCAATTGATAGGTGGTAAGGCCGACAACCTCCATGAGACCATCATCTATGGCCGGTTTGGTTTGACCATAGCTGGCATTCCAGGGACGAGTTCCGCCGCCATAACTAAAACAAGGGAGATTTTAAAGGTATTTCTTATTTGAATAAATATGCAACTCACCTGGTGATATTAAGGAATAAAACGGCATGACAGCCAGCATCGCGTAATTTTACAGTATAGTCCTGTCCATCGCATTCGAGGGTTACCCATTGTGATAAATTGCGATACTGACGCAATATTAAATCTTTGCCACCCATTTGGCCATAATACATTTTATTACGTAACCTCGAATTGAAACGTTCGGGATGGGCTTCGCGTGCCTCATGAAATTCCAATGCAATATGAGCATCGACACCAAATGAGAAATAATTGTTCATCACATTCAAGGGAACATTGGGCTTGCTACGATCCACATGATCATCGGTGGCATCGTCATTGGGGCAAACCTTAATACGCCAGCGATCCATGAGCACACTCTGAGACATGCCAATTTCACGTAAGATTTTACCAATCGGTTCATCAGTATAACCCTAAAAAATATCAATTAAAAGTCGTCACATTTTATATATATTCTTGAGCTTATTTCGACTTACGGCTCCCCAGCCCAAGGCACGAGCGAGATCATTGCCAGTACCCAAGGGCAGGACGCCCACTGGCGGTGCTGGATGTATGGGTGGTTGCATATCATCCAAAACGGATAGAATCCAGCCCACAGTGCCATCGCCGCCACAGGCCAGGACACGCAAATTGGGCACCTTGCGATACATTTCCAGTCTACAAATTGAAAGTTTGAATTTATTTCCCATAAATCTATTATCATTTTGGACTACTCACCCCATTTTGGGTCCACCCTGTGTCAAATCAAAGACCTGCCTGGGATTTAATAGCTGTTGAAATTTGCCCAACAATTTAACACCCTGATTGCCACCAGATCGGGGATTTATAAAGACAATCACTGGTATTACCTCCGGTGATGGTATGGGCTTTACAATAAAGGCACGAGAATCTTTTTTCTCATCCTTGGCCTTGTTTCGTTTCTGTGTATGCTTTTTAGTACGTGTCATGTTGCTGCTGCTGCTCCCATCACCACCACCACCCGCCGTGTTGGAGCCACCAGCTACCGTTGAATTATTCTTATTGCTTACACGTATCGATGACTTGAAATTGCCCTTATTGGGTAGCTTAACAATCCACGATGGTGGCACAATAATGGGTGCATAGTTACCTAAGAATGGCAGGAGAAGGAAGAGGATGAAAATCATTTAATGAGTCAAATTAAATTGTCAGAAAAATAGACTATAAAAACTGAAAAGAAATTATCTACCTACTATAAAAAAAAGAAGACTTTAATTCGAGTTTTAAATTAAACTTCAGAGAATTTTCTTTAAGAGTCTTTAAGTAGGGCTAAAAATAAATTTTTCAAGCCCAAAAAAACCGAAAAAAAATTATTGACTTGACAATTTGTCATGACCTTAAAAGGTGTTTTTTTTATTTTCCTTGGTGGTCCAAGCGGCAAAGGATTAAATTTAAAAATGTGGGTTTGAGAAGGTTTCTTTTCTTTTTTTTTTAGCGGCTGTTTTAACACACAAATTTTAATTAAGTTAACGGACCGCAATTTATTTGCATGCGCGTCACGTAATTAATCAAAGGACACAATGGTGACGTCGCAAAAGGGCGTGTGCTCCAGAGATAAGACAAGAAGAAGAAGCAGAAGAAGAAGGCAAACAGCAACAGCATAAAAGGGGTAAACAAACAAAACTCTGACAGCAACAACAATTGACTTACCCAATCGACATTGTTCACCAATCTTTTCCCGATTAAAGCAAGACTCTTTATTATGATAAACCTCATGACACCAGGCACAGGACAATGCCACAATTTCCTTTGAGCTAAAGAGTTTACCTTGTATTGCCTGGCAAATATTAAACAATGATTTAATTTGTTTTTGCTATTTACAAAATTAATCTTACCTTGCCGCATTGCTTGCATTTGCCCTTCTCCATTTTGCGATGCACCCAATGATGATGAGTTGTGGTCTGCTCCCGATATTGCCTAATGCCCACGTCCCGATAAGTTGGCTTGCAGGCTAACTGAGTCTTTTCATTTACCAGGGGAATGCAATTCTGATGGGCAATCAATTGACAGGCCGAACATTTCATACGCTGACCGCTTTTCTATAAAAAAGAAACCAAAAATAAATTCCATCTTATTAAAATAAATTCTTTAATTAAAAAACATCAATGGGCTTGAAAACTTTAAACCACAAGTCATCACAAATAACTCAGGCAATTAATTGCCAATTTGTGGCAATATTCTGATAAGTTCCGGAACATGTCCCAAACTTTCATTTATTGGCTGAGTGAGTGAGTGAATGAGCGGAAGTTAATTTATGGGCGACACAAAACTTTAATTAAATGATATTCAACAGCTCAAGTTTTGGATTGGTATGAGTCAACAAACCTAAAGCAAAATTAATCATCATCTATTTGCAGTCTATTTCATTAGAATATTGATTTAAATGGCATATTGTATTCCCAGAATTTTATAAATTTAAAAATCTATTAACTTTTAGAATACTCTAAAAATTGTAGAATTTTTCCACTGATGAAATGGACATGTTTTTTTTCAAATAATTCTTTTTGATTGAATCTTTAATAAAAAATCAAAAAGTTCTTATAAATTTTAACGGTTTTCCTTGTTTAAAAAATATCATCTTGAATCTTTACTAAAAAATTAAAATGTTCTTATAAATTTTAACGGTTTTCCTAATTTAAAAAATATCATCTTGAATCTTTAATAAAAAACCCAAATGTTCTTATAAATTTTAACGGGTTTCCTTATTTAAAAAATTTCATCTTGAATCTTTTATAAAAAATCAAAATGTTCTTATAAATTAAAACGGTTTTCCTTATTAAAAAAAATATCATAGAATTTTTCTATAGAAGGAATTAAAAGTGTGTGTGTTTTTTTTTTAAATTGAATTAAATTTGAATCAAAATGAATATAGAAAATATTTTAGAATTTTTCTATTAGAGAAACTAAAAGTGTTTTTTTAAAAATTGAATTGATTTTTAGCTCTAAATGTGCATTATATAAAATATATTCTAGAATTTTCCGATTGATTTTTGTAAATTGAATTAAATTTAGTTTAGAAGGAAATTAAAAATAATTTAGTTTATTTTTTCCTAGACAAATTTCCATACTTACAATACATTCTTCATTCAAGCAGCACAAATCCCCCGAAGCTGAGCTTGGCTTCCAATAATGCTCACCCTGGACGGCATTCTCGGTCCAATCGGGTACAATCCTTATAGGTCGTCGAGGATTGCTTGTCGAGGCCGAACGTCTGCTTAAAAAATGAAAGTACCAAGTTATTATAAACACACAAATATATGTACATATATATAGACAGAATAAAACCAATTCACACACGATAAGCACTGAAAATAAAATGCAAGTGTTTGTGTGTTGAGTAGAAAGTAGAAAGAAAGGCATCTCATTTCCCTAGTTCTCCTACAGACACATTTAGTCATTTTGTAAAATGAACATAGATAAATTCTCCTTGTAGACGATTCCTCTGTATGCCAGGACTCACCTCTTGCGACGCCAGGTGCCTAGCGAGTCAAGTTTCCTTTGACGGAATGCCGACTTCCTTTGCATGCCAATCGAGGAGCGTCGAAAGCGACGCAATGTGGCTGTGGCAGTGGCAGATGTGGGCAAAGTTGAGAGTTGATTTGCCAGAAATGATGATGATGTTGATGATGATGGCTCATTTAATGTCACCATGCCCATGACTGATGTGGAGCTGGCCAGGCTGTTGCTACGACTACTGTTGCTGCTGTTGCTACTATTGTTGCTGCTGCTACTATTGTTGCTGCTACTTGTACTTTTGTGGTTGGCAATTTCTTCTTCATTTTCATCACCAGTAGTTGCCTCAAATTCCTCGCGCACTGCATGAAGTAAACGTTCCATAGACATCATTTGGTTACTGTTGTTGTTCTGGGCATTTCCACTGCCACTGCTGCTCGTGCTGCACGAGGGCGATGGCGGTGGAGTTTCACAATTGCTGCCACTGCCACTGCCACAACGTATGCGGCCCAAGCTTAGCTGTGGGCTATTACTATTACTATTATTATTATTATTGTTGGTGATGTTATCGCTGTTGTCGCAATTCAAATAAGATATGAACATGGCAACATAGAGCCCAATAGGCTCCACCAACAAAGACCAAAAGTAGTATGACTCTCAAACTTTTCTATATAAAATATATACACACACACAGAGAGAATGAAAGAGAGTCTCTTGTCTTTTTTTATTGTTGAGCCACTTTTCCGCATCCACTTTTCCTTTCACTTTCACATTTCCAAGTGCTTCTTCACTTCATTGGGCGAAACAAAAAAAAATAAAATTGCTTTGATGATTTTTTTGTCTTTGTCTTTTTTGACTCTGAACGGCAACAGCGGCCGCCATTTGTGACATTAGCTTTACCGTTAATGTTGCTCTGTTCCCGGTGCAAAATTTTTTAATTTTATTGTTATTATTATTTGTTTAGAGTTTTGACTCGCTCTCTCTCTCTTTTTTTGGTCTTTGTAAAATTCTCTTTTTTTCTGTATGTGTGTTTGTTTTTTTTTTTTTTTATACTATATATGCATTGTAATTAAATTCTTATCAGATGGAACAAACAAACAAAATGCTGGAAAAAAAAACAAGGGCATTTTTATGGTCTACTCTGAAAAAAAAAAAAATTGTTGCCCTGAGATTTGCGTGTCATTTGCCATTGTTGTTGTTGTTGTTGCTGTTGATTTCTAACCTGTCACACGCTTTACACTTTACCAACAATTGTCGGTGAGACACGCCCATTGGCTACCATTTGAATTGACTATTTTTTTTTTTTTTGTGTTTTGTGTATATAAAACACGCAAAAATTTATTCGAGTAGATGGAGTAGCTGCCAGTAGACATGCTTGATTTACGGCTTAATGTAGCGTACATAATGATACACACACACACACACAAAGACACACGACCAAAACAGACATCAAATTATTTGTACAATACCTTTTGATGGACATCATTTATACCTGAGACTGGCAGTCATTTTGCACTAAGCTATTTTAAAACCTTTTTGTGATTATATCAGATCAAAAAGTAATGGGGAAATATCAAAAGAATAGTCTTCAAAACTATCAATTAATCAAGGCTTAGATCAAAGAAAATACAACTCTGCTTTTAATATCAGAGATCTAAATAATATCATGAAAAACTTGGCTTCCCTAAGCAATATAAATTAAAATTTAAAATTTACTAGATTTTTACATTATAAAAAATATATATATGAAAAACTTTCGTCAATAATAATAAAGAAAAATCTGTCTTTTAATCACAATTTAATCACAATTTCCCAAAACAATTATAAATTAAAATTCACTGGATTTTTACAAAATATATTATAATAGTTTCAGTTAGAGTCTTCTACTTCTGCTGCTTCTACTTGAAAAACGTTTGTCATTAACTTGAATATTCTCAGAAAGGAAAAGCTGTCTGTTATCCTTTGATGTTTTCAAGTACGGCAAATAAACAATTTAATATCTCGTTTTGTGTGCTTATTCAAGGACTTAACATTCTACCGGTCATTTATTTAATTTAGGTAGCAAATAATTGAAAAGCTTCTAATCAAAACAAATGCCAATGTTTTGCGTTTGTGTTTCTGTTTCAGTTTTCAGTTTCCAGTGACCCAAACAAATTTGGTCATCGAGTGGATAAACCAAAAATGGTTCGACAGCGGCAAGGGAATTATAATCATTATTATTATTGTTGAATTTTGTGTGATTGTGAATGGAAAGCAATTTAAGCCAAATACGATTAATTTCAAATTGTGCAAATTTAATTATCGCCAAAACAACAAAAATAAAAAAAAACTTGTTTAACCTTGAAATATTTTTACGAGAATTTATTTTTTTCATGATTTAAGTTTAATTTATTTTAAAGGGAATTTAAAATTCGTTTGCGTCTTTTTGAGCTCAGTTACGAATTTTGCGGTTCCAACGTTGCGTATACGCAATTGATATACAATTTCAATGTCGCAACACCAACAAAAAATGAGAAATGTGAAATTTGAGTAATAAGGAAGACAAAAATAAATATTAGGGAAAGAAAGGCTTTTATTTTGCAAGTATTTGGTTACATTTTGAAGAAAAAAAAAGAAGAAGAAGAAGAAAAAAGAGTTATTAACAAAATTTCTATTCAAGTTGAATTCAAGGGGAAATGACAAATTGTCTGCAGAATCTTTGGCTCGTTTGTGATTGCGATTAATGGCCATTTTGTCATTGACTCTGTGTGAATAAAAACAGTTGGCATCAAGTTGAGAGAGAAAGCCAACCTGATAAACAAAAAAAAAAAAAAAACAGCTCGAGAAAGGATTTCAAGCTAATGAATATTAACAGTGATCCAAGTGATGATGGACTGGAAGGGCTCAACTCAGCTGTCTGTCTGTCCGTCTGTCAAACAGAGCTTCTAACTAACTGAGATGTGAATGCGATTGCATTTCCTTGCACCAATTGAATGAGACACTTGCCACTCCAATTGCTAGGGAGACCAGGGAGATGACAGCTTGAAGGAGCTGGCTTTCCTTCGTTCTATCCCTACAAATGGCATTAATATCCTTAATTGGCATTAAGCGTTTCGGGTGGGCGGACAACAGCAACAGCATTAAACGGCAACATAGTAAAAGATAATAATGACAACAGCCAGCAAATGAAAAATAGAGAAAGAGAAATCTAATGGTCAAAACAAATGGTCGTCGTAAAGGAGAACTTTGTTTTTGGCTTGCTGTTGCCTGATGCCTTTACAGATTTCAACTGAAACTTTTCAGACGTCACAGCGATTCCTCTTTGTTGATAACTTTGGCCAGAGAGAGAGAGGGAGAGCAGTGAAAAATGAAGGATGGTTGGAAACTTGAGAAAACTCTGGCGTTTGGATTTGCATATTCAATGTGGCAATAATTAAAGAGCAAAAAAAAGAAGAGGAGTTGAGTAAAAAAATTGTACATCATTAATAAATGTTCCCACGCTAAGAGATATTTTCAATCCATTCAATAAATTCTTCATATTCAAATTGGCAGCTTAAAAGAAAAAACTATAAACATTTTAACAAAACTGAATTTTTGAATATTTAAATTGGCACCAAATTTAATTAAAAAAAATTATTAGAACTTCCAATCCATTCAATAAATTCTTCTTAAAATTTTGAATATTTAAATTGGCACCAAATTTAATTTTAAAAAATTATTAGAATTTCCCATCTATTTAATAAATTCTTCTTATTCAAATTAGCACCAAATTTAATTTAAAAAAATACAAAGAATTATTTGAGTATTATTTTAATTTTTAAATGAAAACTAAAAGCAGTTATTACTTTTAGATTATTTCCTGTTGATTATTTCATTTATTTTTAGCCGAGTTGTTTAAACAATCTTAATCTATTGCACAATAAAATTTATTATATGGCCACAAAAAAATAAGCACAAGTGGCTGAAAATTTATGAATGAAAAAAAGTGCTGGATAAACAACAACAACAAAAAATACGGAAAAGAAAAGGAAAACGTGGCCATAAAAATGTCAAGCCTTTTTTTTTCTTTTCTTGATGGCAAAATTGAAAAATAAATTCACTTGTTTAATTATTAAATAATTTTTTAATTTCAATTCAATTTTTATTGAGTTTTTCTTTTTTTTTTTTGCGTTGTTTTTTTTTTTGTATTCTTAATTGAATTATTTTGTTTTTGCCAACGCCAACACTTGAAGACGACAATAATTGTTCTGATTCTGTTGTTGTTGTTGTTAATTACATAGGCTAAAAATACTCAAGTTAATTATAAGAAAACAACACAACCAAAAACCGTAGTCAAAAGAAATAGATTTAAAATCAAATACAAAAATTATAAAATAAAAATTTCAAACATGTGTGTGACTCGATAATTTATTTTTAAAAATCTCAGATTTGAACAACAACAAGAATTATTTTTTTGTGACTGCCAAATTTTGAATATTTTGTTGTTTGGCAAAAGGCACAGGTGAAAATATTCAAAGACATGTATATAATTTTGTTTTTGTTTTTTTTTGGTGTATGCAACACTTAAATAAAATTTATTCATGCGGCCATAAATTGCAACTGGAAATTAGTGAGGCATAATAATAATAATTTTTAGTTTTTTTTTTTTTTTTTTTTTTGGGGCCAATAAGAAAAAAAAGAGCAAGTGAGAGCGACTGAATTGGCTGAGTGGAAGTCTTGTGATTTTTTTTTTATTGCGCCTGACGCTATTTGCCGGCACAGCTGCCATAACAACAACAACAAAAACAAAAACTGCGACCACAAAACTAAAGCCAAAAATTGTACAATAAATCAAGCAAGGCAGACAAAGAGCCAAAAAAAAAAAAAGAAACGAAGCGAAGAATAAGAATATAAATATATAAGTAGAAGATAAAAGCGCATCAAAAAAAAAAATAAATAAATAAATAAAAATAAAAACCAAAACAGAGTGCGAAATTCTTAAAATGTCAGGGCTGGCAATTGGCCTTTTTGGCTTGACAACTATTTAAATACAAAAACACTAAAGGTGTCAACGAAATCTCTACAGATTTTCAACTAAATAAAAGATTATGCATTTTAGGCATTTTCAAGACTAAAAAAAATCATTGCGAATTAGAAAAAAAAAACCTAAATGTCTTTGACAAAGTTGAGTGATTTTAATTATAAATTCCAGTCAAATCTCTAAAGATTTTAATATGCAATTGAACAAGATTAAAATGTCAGATTCTTTCACTCCTTTTTTAAAGAAAATTAATAGGCGAATAAAAAACAAATATATTTACTATTAAAATTATATTTTTTATTACAATTTTCTAAATAAAAAATCTATTTTAATTTCATATTTTAATTTAGACAATTAGCTGAAACATTTGCCAAAATATTCTCAAAATATGAAGCCTTTTTTTCAAAGAGTTGCCTTCAAAAATAAGTAGAATTAATCTTGATTTTCTGCCATGTGGAATTTTTCAAAATAATTGAATAAAATAATTTTAGCTAAACGATTTAAAAATATTTACTATTAAAATTATATTTTTTATTACAATTTTCTAGATAAAAAACTATTTAAATTCCACATTTTATTTTGAAATTTTTAATATTATTCAAACAGTTAGCTGAAGCCTTTTTTTTTCAAAGAGTTGCCTTCAAAAATAAGTAGAATTAATCTTGATTTTCCGTCATGTGGAATTTTTCAAGATCTTTCTAAAAAAATTGAATAATATAATTTTAAAATGAAATTATTGATACTGATATTAATGAAATAATATTGAAATTATTTTCAACAATTGGGATAATGAAAAAATATTAATTTTGAAAGAAAAAAATTAATTTCTTAGTTTTAAATATTACACATATAATTTGAAAATTTGCCAGAAAATTCTCCGATTATTAAGCTTTCATTTAAGGAATGGTTTCGAAAATCTCTAGAGATTTCTATGCCATCCCGGATGAGATAATTTTTTGGGGAATAAAATGTTGCCAAGGCTAAATGTTTAGTTGGCAGCAAGCAAGCAGCAATGAAATTAGACCAAATCAAATTAAAGTTTAACCAAGATCAAGTCTCTCTCTCCCTCTCCCTCTCCCTCGCTCTCTCTCTCTGCCTCTCTTAGTTCTTTATTATTTTTGCTCTTTGGCTGACTAAATTTGTTTTGATTTATTTGACATTTAACCCAAAATGTCACCGTCTAATAACAGGGAACATCAACAGCAACAACAACAACGAAAATAATTGCAAATTTCCATATGAATAAGCAAATTGATTGAAAAGGCAGAACAAAAAAATAAATAACGTGGTTTCTTCTTCTTCTTGTTTTTATTGTTGTTTGTTTTGATATATTTTATTTGAATGTGTGTGTGTGTGTAAAATGCACTTTACTTTGGATGGCCTTTTCTGCTGCACACACACACACACACACACGCACACACACATGAATTCATTCAAAATTTACGCACAATTTCCGTATTTCTTTCACTCACACAATATTTGTTTGTAAATATGTAAATAAATAAATTTGTATTCTTTTTGAATAATTTTGCATTTGGCATTTTCTATTGTTGTTGTTGGGGGCGCAAGACGCGATTTCGTTTTTGTGTTGTTGTTTTTGTTGTTATTGTTTTTTTTTTTTTTGATGACGAGTTCTCGCGGTCAACTTGACAACGAACGAACGACGACAACGGTTACGGTTTTTTTTAGTTTAGCGGCACCACGGCAAGCCACACACTGGGGGCAACTGAACACAACACTGAATGATGCTCCCGGTTTGCCGGCAACACAGTCCCCCAAAACGCCAAAGAACAACAACAAAAAGACGATCTCGGCGCGCGTGCTGTGACGCAGTTGGTAGCCCAACGCGGTCGCAGACACCACAGACTCACTCACTCACTCACTCACTCGCCCATTCACTTATGTATACAGCCAGCCACCCACACACTTGCACTTTGTATAAGAGCAGACAACGACGACAAAAGCAGCAGCAGCAGCAGCAGCCAAACTTGTGGCTTTTGTCACCTACCCACCCCCTTCTGATCAGCAGCAGCAGCAGCAGCTCTTGCTCTCTTTTCTCTTTGTGAATTGAATGTGCTTGTGACGTCATTGCACAGTCTCTCTGTTGATCTTCTCTCTTATTTTTTTTTTTTGTTGTCTTCTTTTTTCTTTTTCATATTTCCATGGTGACATTTTTTAGTCGCTGGCTGGCTGCCTTGTCGCTGTTGTTGTTTTTGTTGCCTTTTGTTTCTTCTCGGTTCTGCTTTGTGCCTTTCAATTTGCATTTCAATTTCGTCAGCTACGTCAGTCGTCAGGCGGCAGTCAGTCAACTTGTCTTTTGACGCAGTTGCTGCCGACCGCGCCTTGGCTTTGTTGTCTCTGCCGCTTCCCACTACTAAAATGGGCTTTCATAAATTGTTCTGGTCACACACACACACACACACACACATACTTACTCTATGAACAAAAAAAAAAGTCTATTGAAATTGACCAACGTTTTTTAGTTTTAGAGTATTTAAATTCTTACTTTAGTCCAAGAAAATAAAACAAAGGAAATAAATGAAAGTAATGGAAATCCGCTAAAAAATAAATAAATGAAATTAATGAAATGTATAGAAAATCAATTGATTTTATTTGCTCATTATAAATTCAGCTTTTGTTTCTCTTGAAATTGTTTAAAAAAAAATCCATTAAATCCAAAGAAATTGTGCAAATAATGTTTTGATTTTTTTTTTTGTTGTTTTTGGTTTTTCGTCTCAATGTTAAATATGAGTAATTTTCTGGGCCATGACCGACAGACTTTTGTGCACACCCGGCGTATGATTAATGTGAGTCGTATGGCAAAAGCGACTAATTGCAAACAAACGCTTAAAGCAACAAATTGAATTAATCAGAGGGACAAGGGACGAGGGGCGGCTCAGAATTACCCAGCTTAAAAAATAAAAATTTGTTGCTTGGTATTTTATTTTTTTTTCATTTCATTGAAAAGTTTGTTTAATCCCCGTCCGCCACCACCCCCAAAGGGCCCAAGGTTATGCTAATTTTATGCACAAACCATTAACAAAAAATTATTTGTACCATTGTCATAATAAACGAACTTGAGAACTTGGGAACTTGGGAGCCGCACACGCACAAAAACCACAACAATAGCCGCCAAGCCGCACGAGTGAGTCGCCAATGGGCAAATGGAGAAGAAGAAGAATAAGAAGAAGAGGGAGCAACACAAAAGGACACAGACAAAGACTGATGGACGACTGGATGCGCCGCATGATTGAATAACTTTATAATATTTTCCATTTTATTGAGCAAAAGGTCAGAAAATTAAACATATAATATCATCATCATTATGATGATGATAAATATTTCGCTGCTGGATGCCATGGGTTCAATGCACGCTCCTTGGAGGATACACACACACGATAATAACTTGTCACGCTCGAGAATCGTAAATCAAAAATCCGTAGATTTTTCACCAAGAAAAAAACCAAACAAATAAGCAAATAAAATGTATGAATGAAATAAAAAGATTTTTAATGATGACACGCAAAAGAAATCGGAAATTAAAAAGGAAATGTAACATTCTCGGCATCAATCCAAAAAAAAAGAAAGGAAAATGAGAGAAAACACGAGAATAAAAATTATCCTGGGGCAATTAATTTGAATTGAAGAATAATAATGAAGATATTTTCAGTACTTATCTCTGTGTGTGTGTTTGGTTTTATCAGATTTATAAAATACATCAATTTTTACATACCTGCAAAGAGACAAAAAAGAATATTTAAATAAATAAAATTTTCATGTTCAACTTGTATTATTGTAAATTAATTTAAATAAATATTTAATTTAGTTTTATGATTAAAATTCTATAAATGATTAAAAAATGTAGGCATATTTTTACTTGGGTTAAAAAAAAGTAGACCTCTTTCCTGAACCTAAAACAAAACAGTTACTTTACAGAATATATCACTGTAAATTCAAATGCCATGTAAATGAACATTATTTGTCAACATTTTCAAGCTCAATCGGTCCCTTTTTTTTACCAAAATATTAACAATAAATGTACAATATGTAAAAAATGAATCTAAAGAAAAAAAAAATAAGAAATTATACCTGGAAAATGGTAAGGAACCGCCAATTTTCGATAAATCTACCTTGCCCGTGGTGATAAGGGAAGATTTTACAAAGTTAAAATTGCATTCCAATTTAGTTTTCGAACATAATTTTGTGATTTTTCACTTATATTTACGGTTACGAAAAAATGCTCAAAACCTATTTTCACTTCGAAAAATTTAACAGTTGTACGTAGCATAACAACATAAATAACATAACATAACATAAAATTTCAGATCTGAAAATCCTAAACTGATTTTTGTATGCAATTTTTTGTTTTGAAGGCTTTAAAAAAAAATAATCTTTAACTTTTCCCTATTAGTCTTGATAAAGCTGTTGATTATTTATTCGGCATATAATTCAAGGAAATTGCTTCTATTTTTTTTTCGTGTTATTTTTTTCCCTTCCATAATTTATGCATGTGCCAGTCAATGACCAAAACCTACAAAGGTAAATAGCTAAAGTCAGTTGAGTAGGAGTTGTTGTTGTTGTTGTTTACCCCACTTCTAATTATGCTTGGAGACATTGGCTGCTGTTGTTGTTGTGTGCCTGAGGCGTTGTCATTCGGATTGATATAGATTGTGGCATGAGCCACACGTGTCGGCAACAAACGGCCACTTACATATGCATGTGTGTGTGTACCTAGCCACCTAGCCACCCAACCACCACAAAAACTCATTTGCCTGATAACCGCTCTTTGTGCCCTGTCATGTCCAATTTGGGGAAAAAAATGAACCAAACTGAAAACCTTAAACCGAACCACCAAAGAGCTTAAAAAACTAACAGTGCGTGAGGCAGTCAGGCAGTCGGACAGGAAGCATTTACTTGGCCACAGCTTAGCAGCATGTCAAGGCTATGAAGTGGGTCGAAATCTGGGGTCAAAATCCTGTGGAGCCTATTTTAATGAGTCGATTTAAAAGTTTTGCGGCCACAGTTTAAATATAAACCAAAAATGTTTAAAAGAGAGCTTAAAAAAAAAGGGATATCCAACGGATCGATAACTCGATAAACAATTGAAAAACAAACAAACAACAAAACAAAGAGCTTAAAAAAAAGGTATATCCATTTGAGAGACTCTCAACGGATCGATAACTCGATAAACAATTGGAAAAACAAACATAGAGCTTAAAAAAAAGGATATCCAATTGAGAGACTCTCAACGGATCGATAACTCGATAAACTCGATTGAAAAACAAACAAACCACAAAACATAAAGCTTAAAAAAAAGGTATATCCATTTGAGAGACTCTCAACTGATCGATAACTCGATAAGCTCGATTGAAAAAACAAACATAGAGCTTAAAAAAAGGTATGACCATTTGAGAGACTCTCATCCGATCGATAACTTGATAAACAATTGAATAACAAACAACAAAACATAGAGCTTAAAAAAAAGGCATATCCATTTGAGAGACTCTCAACGGATCGATAACTCGATAAACTCGATTGAAAAACAAACAAACAACGAAACATAAAACTTACAAAAAAAGGCCATCCATTTGAGAGACTCTCAACGGATCGATAACTCGATAAACTCGATTGAAAAACAAACAAACAACAAAACATAGAGCTTAAAAAAAGGCATATCCATTTGAGAGACTCTCAACGTATCGGTAACTCGATTGAAAAACAAACAAACAAACAACAAAACATAGAGCTTAAAAAAAAGGTAAATCCATTTGAGAGACTCTCATCCGATCGATAACTCGATAAACAATTGAAAAACAAACAAACAATAAAACATAAAGCTTAAAAAAAAGGTATATCTATTTGAGAGACTCTCAACGGATCGATAACTCGATAAACTCGATTGAAAAACAAAGAAACAACAAAACATAAAACTTAAAAAAAAGGGATATCCATTTGAGAGATTATCAACGGATCGATAACTCGATAAACAAACAAACAACAATCAATGACAACAAAACATACCCGTCTGCATTATTTCTATTGGCAGCCACATTGCCAGCTGTTAGGGCCAAGGCCTTGTAACGGGCCTGCTCATCCGTTGGCAGGACAATGTCCACAGATCTTGAGCGTGTATTATTCACATTGGGCACGGTTAGGAAGCAGCCCACATCGCTGGGCTGCAGCTCGGCGGTCTTATTGCCCGAGGATACCTTGGAAAAGCACGAGTCCACCGAGGCCGCCCGATCTCGTTTCAGATCCGGTACAGTCAGATAAATGTCACGTACAACTAAAGAGGCATTTGTTGTTGTTGCTGCTGTTGTTGTTGTTGGAGCAGCACCAGCAGCAGCAGAAGCTGCTATTGTGGGTGAGCCGCAGGTGGCCATATTCGAGGCATCTTCCGTAGAGTCCATTGATGATTTGGGTGTCGTGTCCACTTCTTCGTGCGAAACATTCTCTAGCGAATTGCCAGTGGGCTCCACAAAGATGGCCTCCTGCCGCGAAATGGAACGTCGTCGCGGCCTTAGCATTGTTGGCGACAGCGGTGGTCCACTTGCTGCTCCTGCCGCCTTGGCATCATCCGCATCCGCATTGGCACAGCCACTCGGAATACCCGTCGATGTTATCACTGGCAATGGCAAGGCGCTGGCGCAGGCCAAACTCATTGGATCTAATTTTAAATATGAGCTGGAACTGCCACTGCCACTGGCCGCATTAATGGGCGGAGCTAGCTCCAAAACGGGACTAATGCAGGCCGACAATGTTGAGGGCGAAATGGGTGGAGAATCGGTGTGGAGGGGAAAGGCATAGGGAAAGTTGGGATATTCCCCGCTGGTGGGCGATAAAGTGAATATAATGCCACAGGGCTTGGTTGGCTGTGGCGGCAGCAGCGTGTTGCCAAATTGTGGCACTCCCGGCTCAAATTCCTCGGTGCTGGCGTTCTCGGGCAGGGTCACCTCACTGCCAATTGTATGTCGACGCATTTGACGTGGCAGGCAAGTCTGTGACTCGTCTATGCTATTGCCCATCAGCATATTCAGATTGGATAGATGTATATCCATTTCTACGGCTGCATCATCATAATATTCGGATATAACCGCCTCCCCACCACTCTCAGCTCCCCAAGCTCCACCTGCTTCGGCTTCGGCTTCTGCTTCTGGTTCAGGTTCAGCTTCGGCGCCACCCCAAGCTCCTTCATCTTCTAGAGCAGCCTCTTCACCGGTCTCATCCTCCTCGCTCTCCCCAGACGTATACGTCAAAGTCATTAGCTCTTGGTAATCAATGAAAATGGCCTTTAACTCTTTCTCATTCAGTTCCACATAGTAGCAATGTATGCAGGGTGGCGGCGTTTTGGTGGACGAACTTCGACGCGCCTTCAAGCGACGTGGCACTTCCAGAAATGAGCCAGAGTCCTCATTACTATTATTATTATTATTATTATTACTGTTGCTACCGGAAACGGAGGCGGAATCAAAGCTGCGCGATCTTTGGGTATGCGCCGCCTGCGGCACCTTCAAGTAACCACCACTGGAACGATCTTCTGTCGATGACGAGGTGGTAATGGTTGACTGCTGCCTCGATTGATGCACACAGGCGCGCTGAGCTCCCAATTGCATCTCATCGAAAGATGCAGAACGCACCTGGGTAATAATCAAATTGGAAATGAGCAACAAATCAATTCAAAGTCACACACACGCAATTATGTATATAAAAAACTGATATAGTTAAATAAATCAAGAATTAAATATATTTTCAATTAATCCATACAAAAAATTATTTGATTATACCATGAATATTTTTTATAGATTTTTTTCTTTGACTTTTGAATTTAGGAAACATTTTTTTTTTAACCGGAAATTAGGAAAATTAATTTTAAAATAAAAAGTTTTTTTGAATTTTTTATAGTTTTTTTTTGGCGTAGAAAAATTTGTTAAAAAATTCACACATTTGTTTTTTTTAACAAAATTTGGTTTTTGGTCTAAAATTTAGTAGAACTTTATTAAGAAATTCTCACCCTTTTTGGAAAATTCTCATTAAACTGAAAATTAGGAAAATTCATTTAAAAAAAATTCAAATTACTTTAATAATTAAATGTTTTTTGAAATTTTTATAGTTGTTTTTTGGCCTAGAAAAATTTGTTAAAAAATTCATATCCTTTTTATTTTGAAAATATTGGGTTTATTAAGAAATTCTCATACTTTTAAAAATTACTTTTTAAAAATTCTCATCAAACGGGAAATTAGGAAAATTCATTTAAAAAAAAATTCAAATTATTTTAATAATAAAATGATTTTTGGCCTAGAAAAATTTGTTAAAAAATTCACACATTTTTTATTTTACCAAATTTGGTTTTTGGTCTAGAATTTAGTAGAATTTTTTTAAGAAATTCTCATACTTTTCCAAAATTCATCAGATCAAAATCTATAAGAAATAATAGTTTATGTAAATTGCTATAAACATGCCTTTAAAATCAATTAAATTAGACATGAAACACAAGAAAACACACAACAAAAAGTAGGTAAGATAAACAAAGATTAACGAAACACACAAATCAATTTAATTCACTTTTTTCTTTTTTCGATTATTATCGATGATAATAAATAGCTAACCTGCTTTGGCACTTCCAGGCTATTTTGCATTTTCATTTCAGCGCCAGTTGGTGTACGCGAACGCGTAAATGTTGTACGTAAGCGTTGCATTTCGATAAGCCCGATTGTTGTTATCGGCGCAAGAGAGACAGAGAAAGAGAGAGACGCTAACTGACTGTACTTTTTTTTTGTACTGGAACTGCTATTGTCTAATTGGTTTTGATTAAGATAATGTGTCTATTTTGTATTCTTAGATTTTGAAATAATAGACCCACAGCAGTTGTTATTGTTGGCCTTTTTGATACTCTTGATAATCGTGAGAGGCTCAGTTTTCTATGTTCATCTGGTAATGTTGTTGTTGTTCTTGTTGTTGTTGGTAATGATGAATCCAAGTCTGAGGAGCTTTTTCTTATTGTTGTTGCTGCTGTTGCTGTTGTTGTTGTTGTTGTGGCTATGAATATGCCCCGGGTTGTTTTTCTTATAAGTGATATGATGTTGTTGTTGTTATTATTTCTAGCACTGCGTTTTGTTGTTGTCCTTGATAAAAGCTTCCAGTATGGTTGATCCTCGTTGATATTATTGGTCAATTGTTCCTTTTTCTGTCTATTGTTGTTGTTGTTGGTGCTGCTGCTGTTGTTGTTGTAGTAGCTGGGCGAATGCTTCAAAATTCTGATGTTTAATTCCATTTCGATGATGATTTGCTAAATTAGATTCAAACACGCCCGTATGCATTTGGCTTGGCCACACACCAAAATCAAAAATAAATGGAGATCTCCTCTCGTTATAAATTATTTGCTTTTTTGTTTTTTGTACTTTAACTTTAATTAATCAAATCAAATCGAATCGATTGTTTTGTTGTTTCAGTTGAGTTTCGTCTATTTTTGTAAAGAGAGAGAGAGAGAGAGAGAGAGAAAGACAACGGGAATAATAAATTGATTATATTTTTAGTTATAAATACCAACGATAAATTAAATTCACACACACACACACAAAATTATCTTGAAGCTTCAAAATGAATGCATTTAAGCATTTTATAGAATTTATTTCATTTCATGGTTTCAACCCAGGACATAAAAACCCTTTTTATGGTATTTCATAGCAAACAATAACAATAAAACATAAAAAAAAAAAGAAAAGCACAAGCGAGTGCTAAATTGGCAAGGAATTGACAGAGTGAAAGAGAGAGAAGAACAACCAAAGTGTAACATTTCAGTGTTTGACCTGGATTCGTTTTCAATTCATTTTACAGTCAGACAACAACAATGGGTATAAAAATCTATGGCATGCCCACCTTTGGCATATTGAAAAAGAATTGAGAGCACATGAGCCGCATACGAGGTCAAAAAAAATATAGGAAGAAATATATTGAATATTTATATACACTTCTTTTTTATATATGGGACATTATTCAAGTACTCTTCAAAAAAGTGTATAAAATCAAGCACACAAAATTGGGAAACACATTTGGACCAAACCAAAACTTCCCCTTTACTGATTATAGCAATTTTTGTGTTGAAAGCGTGAAATTAAATGAAAATGATATGGCTTTGAAATTGAATTCCATACGAATACTAAAACTTTTACAAATATTTTGCCAAAAAACTTTAGGCCTTAGTGTAATTATTAAGAGTCAATTGAAAATTTCTAATAAATTATTTTTTTTATTATTTTTGTTTTACTTAAGTTGGTAGATAAAAATCCAGCAAAACTTGAATAAAATTTTTGGCAATTTCTTTTACATTCTTCATCATTTTCCTTGCTGCTAATAATTTTTTTTATTTGATTTACCTTAAAAAAATTATTGTAGGCTTTCCCTAATATCTTACAAAATTTTTCAATTATTTCCAGTTGACATAAAACATTTTTCATATTTTCTAAAAATGTTTCAAGACTTTTTATATTTTTTTTTTAATTACTTTTTCTTTGTCTTGGCTTAATTTTTTCCCATTTATTTCCAAGAATTTGATGAACTGCATTGCAAAAATTCCACTTCATTTTGTACCACAGAAAAAAAAAGAAATGTGTAAACAAATATTTAAAAGGAAATTTATGCATTTTGTTTTTTTTTTTTTTTTCATTTTGAGGGGCAATTAATCTAGTTGAGCTAAAGTTTCATTCTTATTAAAATTCCTTTGTGTGGTCTTTATAGTTTTTATTATTTTTTATTATTATACATATTTTGTATTGTTTTATTTTTATGCCACTTGTTGGCTTTGTTTGCCAATGCAAATGCAAAGAAATTTTTTTTGTTTTTTTCTTCCTGTTGTTGTTGTTGCTGACGACCCTGGACCTTTGGCCAACATAGCAGAACATGGGCGGTCTGTCTACTCACTTCCTTCTGTAATTGCCAAGCGTTTCACTAAGTAAAAAGTTTTGTATAATTTTTCATAAAAGCTGGCAGGCCAACAATAACAAAAGCAGCAACCACAGCCAACAAAAAAAAAAAAAAAAGGCCAACACACACACACACACACACACAGAATGGGCCGCAACAAATGGAGCAACTGGGCATATTCAATGCAACACCCCTGAGTTGTTAAGTGCCTGGGCGAGGTTAAAAAGAATGAGACTTCTGGGGCTCAATGTGTGGCCCTATTATGTGTTCCTTTAGGCTGGGGCGGCCTGCATTCTCAGAAGTGGAAAATTGAGGGCGCAGTGTAAAAAAATAAATATATATTATATTTTATATATGTATAGACAGCAACGGGTGGTCCAAAGTAAAAGCAGAAGAAGCCCAACCAGTCAGGCCATTAAGCTTATTAAAGGTTAAAAGGCAAAAAGTTTGATCTGCCCTGGAATGGATTTCAAAAATGGATGCAAACTAAACGAATTATTGCAAATGTCAGCTACAAACTATTTGCCAACTAAATGGAATTTATAATTTAATCTCAATTCCCAAAGAAAAAATACAAAAAAAATTAATTAAGTTTTCTTGGTTTCTTTTTATTCTTTTTTTTTGTCAATTGACACGCTCATTAATATAAAAAGTCATCTCAAGAGCAACAAGTTTTCCGGGTATCAAAAAAAACAAAAAAAATTCAGTGTAATTTGCTGCCATTTTTTAATATGCCCCCAAAACAATTTAGCCCAGGACAAAATTAAATGACTGTTGGGAAATTTGTTTAACACGAATCATTAACATTAAATGACTGCATTTATTTTTAAATTACATTTTCTTAAATTCAACTTGAGAGAATAACTTTTAAACAAATAAAAATTGATTGAAAAATCTTGTCAGAATAGCAAATTTTTTTTATTAAAATGCATAATTTGCTTAATTAAATAAGTGGTTTTTAATTTCCACCAACAGCCCCAAAGTATGCAATGAAAACTATTTCAAATGTTTTATTTCAACTATTCAAGTTTTAGTGGAAAAAAAAAGAGCCAAAATACTTTAAGCCATAAATGCTTGTCGTTTTATGAGAATTGCCCAGAACCCACACAACAAAAAACGCTTGAAATATTTTTGGGTGGCCCAAAAACGGAAAATTTTGTAAAACTCTTGGCATCATCATCATTTTCCTACATATTTCTGTACAGTTATGTGCTGGGTTATTTGACAACAAACACAAAAAAAAAAGAAAAAAAAAAAACAGCAGGAGTCACGACTTTTTCCATTTGGCAGTTTGGTTTATTAAATATTTAGCTGGATTATCGATTCAACCAAGAAAAAATGCTATGGAAATTTCTCACACATTTTTTTTTATTATTTTTATATATATACATGGATATAAGAACTTCCTTTAAAGAACTTTTAATCTTTAATTTGGGCAGGTAAAACTCATCATTCATCAAATTTGATCAAAGTTTCTTTAATTACAAAGACAGAGATTTGTGTGTGTGTGTTTTGGCAATTATGCAAAATTGCTCAAAATACTTGGTAAATCTATTGACAAGCTTAAGCTTCACACACACACACGTGCCACAAGAGAGAGAGACAACTCGTTTCATCATGCCACATGGCTTAGACAGCCAAGTGCAATTAATCCCGCACATGGCATTGAAATCCCTTCAACTCAGCAAACATCAACGAAAAGTAGAAGAAGAAGAAGAAGTTGCCTTCTCCACAGCAAAATGGAAAAGTTAAGTGAAGTGAAGGTGGCTTAGAAATTAGGCCATTTAACATGCGGCTGGTAAGAGCAAACAAAACGAGCAATCAGCTCGAAAAAAAAAAAAAAAAAAAACATGTACAAGATGTGAAAAAGTTAAGGCAATAAAACTTGAACCAAACAAAAAATTATATTATACATATAAAAAATACTCTTTTTTTTTAAAAAACCTTAAAAATTATTTATCTTTTAAAAATTAAGAAAAGTTCTTTTTCAAGTTTCTTTTTTTTTTTTGAGTTTTTTTTTAGTTTAAATATTGTAATAATGAATTTAATCAACCAGGCTATGCCTGAATGGATTTTCTTTAACGAGCGAGAACCAAAAATCACAAAATGTGTGTAGATACATTAAAGGTGTTAATTAGTTGCTCACATAACAACAACGTTGTCGACTCAATTCCCACTAACTTGGCTGGTAATTTGAAACTTGTTATATGAAAAGCGTTAATAAATTTTTAACCAGTGAACAACAAAACAACAACAGCAACAATCAGAACAGCTGCTTCTCTGTTTATGTAAAAAATATCGACAAAAAAAAAATAACAAAGAAAGAAACCAATTCAACGTAAACAACATAAAAAAAAAAAAAAAAACACCTGAGGTTTTTTTTTTAAAAAGGTTTGTTAGTTTTTTTTTTGTATGCCTCAGTTGCAATTGGATGACCAAAGTAAGTTTATTTTCGTCGTCAAGTTTTCAGTTATATTTTTAATTTCAAACTGAACGGTTCACTACTATTTTTTTTTTTTTTTTTTTTTTTTTTTGTTTTTTTTTTTTCCAAAAAACCCCCAAAGCAATGGACTTTGCAAAACTTCTGACCCACTCCCACAAATCCCCCAACC